>JAODAL010004675.1:0-153141 GCA_025379985.1 Phyllomedusa bahiana | reverse complement strand
AATTTGGGCAACAAGAGTCACAGAAAAAAAACTAAAGGGGGTTTATTTATCCCTTCTTGTACCACGCTAACCCTTAAACCTGCAGACCCACAAATTAAAAATACCGAAGGCGTATTTTTAAACCACCTTTTTAGTTGAATGGACATTGACTATGTCTGTCCTGTACCGCAGCATGCCCAAAACATGCATGACCAACGGATTAAAAAGTGCCAGAAAAAAGAGTCTTTGAACCACCATTTTAGTTGAACTGGACATTGACTATGCCTGTCCTGTACCGAAGCATGACCCCTAAACCGCATGACCCACAGATTAAAAAATGCCTGAAAAAGGAGTCTTTGAACCACCATTTTTGTTGAACTGGATATTGACTATGCCTGTCCTGTACCGCAGCCAGGGTCGACGTACAGCCAGTACAGGGGGTACTAATGTACCGGGCCCGGTGAAACAGGGGGACCCATGGCAAGCAGGCCCTCTTGTTTCATTATCTGGTCAGCCTGTACATGGGCCCCACGGCACTGCTGACCGTCCACAGGGACCCGTGCGGCTCAGCGTGTGAGAAGAGGGGCCGCGCTCCGATCACAACAGTGACTGCTCTGTAAGTTACTACAGCTTCAGCGTCTGACACTTTCTTTCAGTTCTCCAGCATCTCCTGTGATCGGAGTCGGCCCCTCCTCTCCTGACTGTGGGTGGGGCTTCTGTGTCTCCTGTCCACAGACACAGAGGAGGGGCCAACTCTGAACACAAGAGATGTAGGAGAACTGGAACGAGGTGAGAGACGCTGCTGCTGTAAGTAAAGAGCAGTCCTGAGAGTCAAACCGAGGCCCCCTCCTCACATGCGGGGTTAATGTGGGGCCCCACAGAAGCCTCTTCTCAGCCCCAGTGACCCCCCCCTCCCCCGTTAGACTGGGGGAGCATGTGTGTGAGGCTGGGGGGGGCTATGTGTGATTCTGGGGGGGGGCTGTGTATGTGGGGGCTGTGTGTGGGGAGGCTGTGGGGGGGGGGGCTGTTTGTGATTCTGGGGGGGCTGCTGTGTGTGAGGTTGAGGGGGCTCTGTGTGTGAGGCTGTGGGGGGACTGTGTGTGAGACTGTGAGGGGTGCTGTGTGTGTGAGGCTGTGGGGGGTGCTGTGTGTGTGAGGCTGTGGGGGCTGTGTGTGTGAGGCTGGGGGGGCTGTGTGAGGCTGGGGGGCTGTGTGTGAGGCTGTGGGGGCTGTGTGTGTGAGGCTGTGGGGGCTGTGTGTGAGGCTGGGGGGGCTGTGTGTGAGGCTGGGGGGGGCTGTGTGTGAGGCTGGGGGGCTGTGTGTGAGGCTGGGGGCCTGTGTGTGAGGCTGTGGGGGTGCGGTGTGTGAGGCTGTGGGGGGTGCTGTGTGTGAGGCTGGGGGGCTGTGTGTGAGGCTGTGGGGGGGCTGTGTGTGAGGCTGTGGAGGCGTGTGTGTGAGGCTGTGGGGGGTGCTGTGTGTGTGAGGCTGTGGGGGGGCTGTGTGTGTGAGGCTGTGGGGGGCCTGTGTGTGTGAGGCTGTGGGGGGAGGGCAGTGTGTGAGGCTGGGGGGCTGTGTGTGAGGCTGTGGGGGCCTGTGTGTGAGGCTGTGGGGGCTGTGTGTGAGGCTGTGGGGGGGCTGTGTGATTCTGGGGGGGCTGCTGTGTGTGAGGTTGAGGGGGCTCTGTGTGTGAGGCTGTGGGGGACTGTGTGTGAGACTGTGAGGGGTGCTGTGTGTGTGAGGCTGTGGGGGGTGCTGTGTGTATGAGGCTGTGGGGGGCGCTGTGTGAGGCTGTGGGGGGCTGTGTGGGTGAGGCTGGGGGGCGTGTGTGAGGCTGTGGGGGCCTGTGTGTGTGAGGCTGGGGGGGGGCAGTGTGTGAGGCGGGGGGGCTGTGTGTGAGGCTGTGGGGGGGCCCTGTGTGTGAGGCGGGGGGGGCTGTGTGTAGGCTTTTGGGGGGGGCCTGTGTGTGAGGCTGTGGAGGGTGCTATGTGTGAGGCTGTGGGGGGGGCTGGTGTGGGGAGGCTGTGGGGGGGGGGCTGGGTGTGTGAGGCTGGGGGGGCCTGTGTGTGAGGCTGAGGAGGGGACTGTGTGTGAGGCTGTGAGGGGTGCTGTGTGTGTGATGCTGTGGGGGGCTGTGTGTGTGAGCTGTGGGGGGCTGTGTGTGTGAGGCTGTGGGGGGAGGGCAGTGTGTGAGGCTGGGGGGTGTGTGTGAGGCTGTGGGGGCTGTGTGTGAGGCTGTGGGGGCTGTGTGTGAGGCTGTGGTGGGGCTGTTTGTGAATCTGGTGGGGCTGCTGTGTGTGAGGTTTAGGGGGATCTGTGTGTGAGGCTGTGGGGGGGACTGTGTGTGAGGCTGTGAGGGGTGCTGTGTGTGTGAGGCTGTGGGGGGGGGTGCTGTGTGTATGAGGCTGTGGGGGGCGCTGTGTGTGTGAGACTGTGGGGGGCTGTGTGTGTGAGCTGGGGGCTGTGTGTGAGGCTGTGGGGGGCCTGTGTGTGTGAGGCTGTGGGGGGGGCAGTGTGTGGGGGGCTGGGGGTGTGTGTGGGGCTGGGGGGGGGCCTTGTTGAGGTGTGGGGGCTGTGTGTGGGCTGTGGGGGGCGTATGTGAGGCGGAGGTTGCTATGTGTGAGGGTGGGGGGGGGGCTGTGTGGGGGGCTGTGTGAGGCTTGGGGGGGCATTGTGTGAGGCTGTGGAGGGTGTGTTTTGAGGCGGGGGGGGGTGCTGTTGTGGTTTGTGACCCCTGTGGGGGGGGTTTGTGTGTGAGGCTGTGGGGGGTCTGTGTGTGAGGCTGTGGGGGGAGGGCAGCGTGTGAGGCTGGGGGGCTGTGTGTGAGGTGGGGGGGCCTGTGTGTGAGGCGTGGGGGTCTGGTGTGAGGCTGTGGGGGGGCTGTTTTTGAGGCTTTGGGGGGGCTGTGTGTGAGGCTGTGGGGGGCCCTGTGTGTGGGGATGTGGGGGCGTGTGTGTGAGGCGGGGGGGTGCTGTGTCGGGTGGGGTGGCTGTGTTGAGTGGGGGTGGGGTGATGGGGTTGGCAGAGGATGGGCCCAGATGCATCAACTGTATGGGTCCCTGAAATTCCTGATAGCGACGCTGCCCGCCAGACCCAAACCCCCATGCCCCACAGTTAAAAATTTGCCTAAAAAAAGGGAGTCTTTAAAGAGGCTATCACCATTGAACTTTAAAAAGCTGTCTTACAGATCAAGGATGTAAATATAACAAACATGAAAAAAAGTTACCTTTTGGGAGCATAAAAACTCCATAATTACAGTCATTTGTAAAGTGAGGAATTATCTAGTACACAGCTGATGGGGGCGGGCATCTTGCGAATGGCAGTTCAAACACTCTGTGCCTATAACGGACATGTCCACACATTTCCAAGTTTGTATGCGCCAGCATTCCATGCTTGTATGCACTGCAGTCATGGCTGTAGAAGCTCTTTAGGAGCAGACACCCTTTTATTAGTAATGCTGGGGCTTGGTGTCAGACGGCGTTAATTTATGTCACTCAATTTTTGATATTAACCCCTTCACTATCACCCCAGTATCTACTGCACCAAGGGTACTGGGAAGAGCCTGGTTACTGTCAGAAATGGAAAATCATTCTGCTCTAGGGACTTTTTAGCCCTCATACTCTCAGGCTATGTCTACATAGCACAGAAATTACTGTCGGGGTTTTTGGCGATTTCAGTATTTTGAATCCCCTGAAAATCTGACGGTACCCTGTGCTTCATAGACATCAATGGAAAATCTGTGCTGTAGTCTATACAACATAGGTTTCTACCATCAAGTTTAAAACTCAGCAGAATATCAACATGTTGTATTTTCCGCCGGACCTGCACATTTTTGCGCAAATCGGACTTTATATGACATTTTGTCTAAAGCTGAGTGCACTAGCCTTACTCTGTCCATAACTTTTAGATAGCCCAGTAGGTAGGTACTTACCTTTCACGCTCCCTCGTTGAGTCTGCTGTTTCGGCCCGAAGCCTGGTGCATTAGGCTATGTTAAAACGGCTTATTTTGGGACAGATTTCAGTCCGTAATTCAACGCTGTACTGCGCGATTGCGACTGAAATCCGTCCCAGTCATTACGGTAATCCACAGTTCATCGCTGCACAGCAATGTACGGCAGGGGCAGGGAGTGCACAGCTTTCTCCGCCCCGCTGTTCATCTGAATTGTGTACTCATTGCAAGGACGCACATACAATTCCGATACCTTAAACGGCAGAAACAGCCGGGGCCCGTGGCCTCCTCTTTCTGCCATTTTTGTGAAGCAAGGGGGTGCAGCTGCCAGCAGCCATGGCAGCAGTACCGGCTGCTCTAACAGCAGCCTTGTTCAAGGCATATGCCCAGGATCACCAGGACATGCTTCCGCCCACCCAGAACAGCCCCTAGATACCAAGACTGTCCCATAAGGGTTTGAGGTACAGTATTTACCCCCTCCATACATCACACACCTGCATCTTTACCCAAGCCATGCACAGTCAAAATGAGCATACATGCATGTATGCAAACGTGCTCCCAGTAATACACAGCTACCTAACTGCATTTACTCACATTCACAAACTCACCACACTCACCACACTAAGGGCGAATTGTGTTGAACGGGGCTGCAGACCACCTATTCTGGCATATGCAGGGGCGTTGATAGAGGTCCCAAAACATCCGGGGCTCGGGCCCTTACGTTTTTTCTAAATTAGGGCTGGGTTCACACAGGTATTTTTTTTGTCATAATTGTGAAACTGCCGGATGTATTTTTACAGAGAATCCCTTTGTATTGTAGGCTCAGGAGGAAATATAAGTGATTATACTGACGTTACATTTTGGGACTCACAGGAGACGTCTCTGAAGAGTTGTTCTCTTTCTCTTCTTCTCCATCTGTCCCAGATACCATTGACGACTTTACGGTCCCACATCTTCACTGAAATATTTACAAAACAAATCATCTTAGAACTCCTCATTTTCATCAGCATTTCTATACCATATTTCTATCTCTATACAAACTCCCCATCTAATAGTGCCCCAAATGGTAATCATCTCCCCCTTGTAGGTAAATATTTGCCTCCTTATAGCCAGGTTGTAGCCCCATTTTTAGCCAAGTAGTTGCCCCCTCTAGCCTGGTTACTGCCCTTCTGTATGCTAGGTTTGATGCCCCCTTTAGGCAGTAAAATGACCCACTGTAGCAGTAATAGCTCTTGTAGTTTCAGGTTTATTAGCCCCTGTAGCCCAGTAATATGCTTCCCTTAGCCAGGTAATATGCCACTGTAGCCAGTGATATGCCCCGTGTAGCCAGTGATATATTTTTTGGGGGGGGGGGGGGGGGGGGGCCACCCCCATCTTGTATGCCAGTGATATGCCCCCTGTAAGACTGTGAGTGCCCCCTGTAGCCAGTGAACACAGTGATATGCCCCCCTGTAAACAGTAGATGTCCCTGTAGCCAGTGATGCCCCCCCTGTAGCCAGCCCATGCCCCTGTAGCCAGTAGATGGCCACCTGTGTAGCAGCAGATGCCCTGTAGCCAGTAGATGCCCCCCCCTGTAGCCAGTAGATGCCACTGTAGTCAGTTGATGCCCCCCTGTAGCCAGTACATGCCCCCTGTAGTCAGGAGATGCTTCTTATAGCCAGTACATTGCCCCCCTGTAGCCAGTACATGCCCCCCTTGTAGCCAGTAAATGCTCATCTGTAGCCAGTAGATGCCATTGTAGCCAGTAGATGCCCCCTGTTGCAGGTCGAAGCCCCCATTGCAGCAGTGATGCCCCCCTTGTAGCCCAGTTAGGATAGATGTCCCCTGTAGCCAAGTAGGATTCCTCTATAGCAGTAGATGACCACCATTGTAGAAAGTACATGCCACCCTGTAGCCACCAGTATCTGCCCCCCTGTAGCCAGTACATGCACCCTTGTCAGACCAGTATAGTTACCCCTGTAGCCAGTAGATGCCCCCCTGTAGTAGTGATATGCCACTGTAGCCAGTAGTTTCCCTCTGTAGTCCAGGTCGAAGCCCCACCTGTAGCATTAGATGCCCCCTTGTAGTCCGGTAGATCCCACGCTGTAAGCCAGTTGATGCCCCCCTGTAGCCAGTAGATGCCACCCCCCCATAGCCATTAATATGCCCAGCATGTAATATGCCCCCCTGTAGCCAGTAGTGCCCCCCTGGTTGCCCAGTATGCCCCCCTGTAGCCTGGCTAGATGCCATGTTAGCCAGTAGATTGCCCCATGTAGCCTGTGATGACCACCCTGTATGCCAGTTGATGCCCCCATATCAGACCAGTAGATGCCACCCCCATAGCCATTAATATGCCACCCCCAGCCCAGTAATATCGCCACCCTGATAGCCAGTAGATGCCCCCCATAGACATTAATAATCACATCTGTAGCCTTTAGATGCTCCCCCTGTAGCCTGTAGATGGCCCCCTTAGCAAAAATTTTTTTTTATTTGCCCTCTTGTAGCCAGTAGATGCCCTGTAGCCAGTAGATGCCCCCATAGCCATTATATGCCCCAAACCTAGTAATATGCCCCCTGTAAGCCAGTAGATGCCCCTGGTAGCCATTAAATATACCCCCCTGTAGCCATAATTTGCCCCTCCTGTAGCCATTAATATGTTCCCCCCAGCCAGAAATATAGCTTCCCCCCTGTAGCCATAGATGCCCCCAATAACTAATAAAAAATACATAAAAAAACCCAAACTTACCTCAGCACGGTCTGCGCGTCCAGGTCCCTGCAGTGAAGTGAACGGTGTAAGCAGCCGTGATTGTCTTCACGCATACTTACGCCGTATCGCGGGGCCGCGGACAACCTTGGGGCAGCGCTGCCGGCTTAAAGGATCCAGCGTCGCCATGGGGGGTGATGAAAGTCGATGCGTACGCCCCCCTGCCGACGCTGAGGTGTATGTACAGCGCTTACCAAGCGCTGTACCATACAGGGAGGAAGACAGGACGGGAAAATGTGAAACAGCCACGCAGTCAGCCGAGACTCGGGTCACAGACGGATTCATTCGGGGCTCGGTGCCCGTATGAATTGCGCCTTATGCGACGCCCTCGGTGGCATGTCAAATACCTGGCATAGCACTATTTAATAGATGTAAAAAACGTTAAAATTGGAGCATTCTGCACCAGCCACAAGTGCTTTTGAATGTGCCAAAATTTATGAGGTGTGGGGGCGCTGTAGTGGTTAGTTGCACCAGATTTGTATGATTTAGACATTTTACAAATGTGGAGCACTAAGTAGGAGCATAACTGTCAGGTCAAAGCAAGACCAATGGTCTGTCTGAACCCAAAGTTATCTTAATATGATTAAAAAAAATTCTCATTTCATTTTTTCAAATGAAAAATAAAAAGTGTTCGACAAAAAAATTCCTATATAATTTTATAAAGCCATACAAAATCCTGGCCTTCTTAACTATATTTGAATGTAATAAAAATGTTATTAAACTTCTAAAGTTTATAAAAAAAATACATTTTGTACGATTTTAAATAAAAAAAAAGACGAAAAATCAAAAAGATCAGAATGAAATTAAATTTAATTTTTTTTGTTTTATTCATCTTAATGAACCGATTTATTCTCTTATTAGAGAAGAACAGAAGCTCAATTCATACAAAAATGTTTCTCCTTTACTGCTACCTCATAATGCTCCTTCTCATGCTACAAAAGTATCAGTGGTTAGAAAGTTGCAGAGAAGTAGCTATTAGGTTGCTTTCACACGGAGAATTTTGGTTGGGTTGACCGTTTGTATTTCTGAAAAAAAAAAAAAAAAAAAAACACCAAAAATGCCGTCAAAACCGCTCCGTGTGAAAATAAACTGCCTGTAGGCCGCGTTTACCGTAATTACGGATGTATTTGTTTTGGGCACATTTGCAGCGCAATAATGCCCGTAATATGTCCTGAAAGACGCCATCGTGAACATAGCATTGTAGGGTATGTTTCTCACGGCTTATTTAGCTGCATATTTCGATGGCACATTTAGCCCCATATTGCGCTTTATTACACGGCCGAATTTGCACGCAGCTAATTACGGTAATTCATGCTCTCATAGAGAGGCTAGGGATTTTTCGCCGTCTCTCATGCGTACATTACTTTCGTATTGTACGCACAGGGGAAGAATTGACATGTGTAGTGTTAGTGACTATTAATGCCGTGATACAATGTATGTCTATGGGGCCGGCGCCGGCTAACCCCTGTGCCTTGGAATTACACACTGTCAGGCGTGGTTCCAAAACTTACGGGCCGTTATTCGTGGCGCCGTACTATACGCACCACAATACGAGCCGTAGTGGAACATACACTTATGGGTATGTTCACATGGCAAATTCGCGGGGCATATTATGATGTTAAGGTTAAATTTTTGTTTGATTTTTATTTTTATCTTTTTAGTGCTGTATCGGTGTCTATTTTTATATATTCTTTTTAAATTAATTATTATTTAATTCTAGTTACATATAATTTTATATTATTTTAATTGCAAAGTTAATTTTATATTATGTAATTAGGCATTAATTTTAGATTATATAATCTTATATTAATTATATGGCTAGTGTGACAGGACTTCACTCTTTATTCTGTTTTTTTTAAAGCAGCCTGCCCCTAAGCGAGGCTTTGGCGGAGGCTCGCACATCACATCTCCCTGCCTCTGTCTACTGATAAGAGAAGGTCAGCATGTGCAGTGCTGACGACTTGGTTTAGGGTTATTATGCAGGAGTGTGGGGGCGACAGTGACACTGAGCTGGGTGGGGGCCAAAAAAACCCAACATACATGGCTCTGCTTGTAGAACTATGCTACCTTCCTCCTAATTGCCAATGCGTTAGATGCTATCTTAAATTATAAAACTGCTGGTCAGCTTCTACTTTTTGTTAGAGACCATCGTTGCCAGCTGCAGCTTTATGATTATTTTTCAAAGAATACTACAAAGAGGTATTAAAGGTGTATTTTTATGCTGGACATAGAATAGAGAGGGAGCTCGGTATATAGCCTATTATTACAGTGTCCTGAAGAAAATAGACTTAATACCTCCTGTAGTTTTCTTCATAATCATATAGCTGTCGGCCACTTACCTGTAATGTAATCAGCAGGCGCTAACTGTGCACAGACCTGCAGGACTGGTTGAATTGGAGAGTAAATCATTATACAGTATGATAATAAAGAACATGTTTCTGTTACTTTTGAACTTATGGCATACATTGATTTCATAGAGCAAGGAGCAGATCGGCCACACCTGATCCCGATGCTCTGCTTCTTATCGTACATTGTAGCCATAAGTTCATTAATTTACAGAAACATGTTCTTTATTATCATATTGTATAATGATTTACTCTCTATTACAACACTGTCTGCCAGGCGCTGTTATGCGCGCGTGTGCACAGTTAGCGCCTGCGTGATTACATACAGATATGCAGGCCGACAGACTTTATAATACAGAAGCATTCGAAACGAGGGTTATTCGAATGTATATTTTGATGCATGGATCAGTGATAATGTGGTGGATGATATTAACCCTATATTCACTGTAATCTTCATACACAATGAACTTTCAATAACTCCCTAAGTCTATTCTTCTGATGTTATTAAGCTGTCGGACTTCGTATCTGTGTGTAATAGTGCAGCGCTAACTGTGCCGAATGTGCTGATAATGGTCTATTCTATTTATGAGTTTCACTGAGGGAGAACTGAGTCTCCCATCAACATTGCCGTGTTCACCAGATGTGAAGCAAGGGTATTCTGGGAACTTAATCGTGTTTCCCTGGAGGCCGACTTCGATCCCAAGTCGGCACGTGTACTACACAGTTCTCCAGACATGAGGTGGGCTTATTAACAGGTTTATGTCTGAATTTTTAAGACATTATATTTGAAAAGTGTATTATTTTTACATTTCCCTTTCATAGGTAATGTAAAAATTTTGGTGATAGGTACTCTTTAAACTACCATTTTAGTTGAACTGGACATTGACTTTTAGTGATAAGCGATTGTGTCAACTATCGTTATCGATTTGATAGTCAATATCGGCAAGTTTCATGACAGATTCGATAGTCGTAAAAGATTATCGCCCGAATAATGACCATTAAAATCTATCTGAGAGGAACAAAACACCTTCATTCTTACACCCAATCAGGGCTGGAAGAAGCTGGGAATTAACATCTCCACAACACGTAAAACTGGATACATGCTACATTCTTAGGCTAGGATATCGTGGTTATATAAAGTCACAGATAAAAAGTCACAGACTATTCCACTATCCCTGTTCTTGTACCACAGCATAGACCTTAAACCTGCATGGACCCACAAATTTAAAAAGTGCAGAACGCAATATTATTTGACCATCATTTTATTGAATTGGACATTGACTACCCCTGTCCAGGAATGCAGCATGACCCTTAAACCTTAAACCCTTAAACACAGATTAAAAGAGCCGGAAAAAAGGAGTCTTTCAACCACCATTTTAGTTTGAACTGGACGATTGACAGATAACATTCGTCCTGTTAAACGCAGCAGACCCTCAAAACACGCTTGGACCCACAGATAAAAATAAAAAAGTGCCGGAACAGAGGAAACCTTTGACCACATTTTTAGTAGAAACTGGATATTGACCTATGCTGTCCTGGACCACAGATGATCCTCAAACCCATTGACCCATCAGATTAAAAAGTGCCAGAAAAAAGGAGTCTTTGAAACCAACCCTATTTAGTTGAACTGGACATTGACTATGCCTGAATTTGTCCTGAGGACACAGATTGACCCTCCATTTTACCTGTCGATCCACAGATGAAAAAGTGCGGGAACAAGGATGTCTTTGAAACCACCATTTTAGTTGTAAATGGACTAGACTATACTTGTCTGTACCGCAGCATGATCCTCAAACCCGCTGACCCACAGATTAAAAGTGCTGAGAAAACAGAGTCTTTGGAACCACCACATTTTAGTTGAACTGGATATTGACTATACCAGTCCTGGGACGCAGTTTGATCATTCAAACTGTCTGCCACAGGTTAAAAAAATGCCGGAAAAGGAGTCTTTTGAACAAAATTTTAGTTTGAAATGGACATTGTCTATGCCAGTCATGGGACCGCAGCATGAGCCCCAAACCTTGCATGCCCCCAGATTAAAAAAGTGCCGGAAAAAGGAAGTCATCTTGAACGCAACCATTTTAGTTGCATTGAAACGGACATTGGAATATAACCTGTCCTAGACCACAGTAGTAACCATTAAAACCTGTCTGAACCACAGATTAAAAAGTTGACGGAGGAAAAAGGAGTCTTTCTCAACGCCACCATTTTAGTTGAACCTGGACATTTGACTGTGCCTGTCCATGGACTGCAGCATGACCCTAAATCTTTGCATGACCACAGATTAAAAAGCTGCAGGATGAAAGTAGTACTTTGAAGCAGTATTTTAGTGAAATGGACATTAATCTATTATATCTGTCAACGCAGTATGATGCAAAACCGCAAGGTGCCCTTATGGACCATCAGCAGAAATTTCGCAAAAAGAAATATAACTATATTAAAAACCAACTCGTTTTCAATACTGCTGCTGCGTAGAGATAATTGCCATTCTAATCGGTGTCTTTGTTCACACCGTGATCCTTAGAATGTGAGCAAAACGAAAACAGATATGTCCCAGTAGGTCAACAGGATGCCTGTCTGAAAATCCTGCTTTCTACTGTCAAGTGGGTGAAGGAAATTAATGATCAGGCGGACTGAAGGCAGTAACGTTGGGTGGATCTTGCAGGTTAGCTGGCAGGGCTGGATTTACAGTGGGTGTGTGATGAGAGCAAGGGCTGGCGTCAGTATCTTTTAACATGCAGGTTTAGATAGCCGGGCCAGGTTAAGTGGGTGGGTGAGAGCCAGGGCTGGTGTTCGTCATGTCTTATTAACACGGAAAAAAAATTACTTATGATGCAGCAAGGGAAACAGTCGTGCTGAAGCAGAGTGCGAAGCGGTAGTGTGACTATGACCTCCAGCCTTACCTCAGTATACAGTCAGACTGTGTACGCGCTTGAGAAATGTCTTGCCTATACGAGCAGCCACTTGCCACTTCGTATGAAGTGCGGACCAATTGAGGCTTCATTGGAATTGATGGTGGTTGACGCTCTGGTTTCACACAGGTGCCATTTTCTTGGCATTCTTTTTCTCATTTTTTTCGTTTGTTGGAGGAATTGTATCTGTCTTGGGTGGCGAATGTGCTCCATACACCATGTCCTTGAGCTAACCTACATCTGTTAAAGTCTCTTCCTGTACGTCCATGTACTATTCAGAGGAATATTTGTATCAGCTCTATTTTGTACGTGAAATTTTTTTAGTAGTTTATTCTAAGAAAACACCATTTTAAAATAGGATGGAATTACCACCACATCTTTGTTTCTATTTTTTAAAAAATTGATTTAAAGGGTTGTCTCACCTAAGGGATTGTAGCTATGTTTATAAGATCTTGCAAAACAAGTCATTTTGAAATATGTGTCCATTAACAGTGTTCTACCTATTCCTGTTTTTGACTAGCAACATGCCCATCAAAGATTTCAAAAACATCACCCTTGAGCCACTCTTGACAAATTGTTAATGAACAAATGTCTGTTTAGAACAACATTTTTTATAATAGGCCTGTAGTAAGTATAGCCTGTATTTCAAGCTAAATGCACCAAAAAATTCAAAACTGACCTTTTTGGCCACTCTTGACAATCTTGTGAAGAACAAATGTCTGTTAGATAGAAAACAACATTTTTTATTAATAGGACCTGTTAGTGTAGCTGCATTTCACAGCAGCACTGACACCAATAATTAAATTATAAAAATGTCTTCTCAGTCCCGCTGTTAACAATTGTGAGGATGTAAGACAATGCCACTTAGAAATGCCCACATTTCTGTTCCAAAGGACCTTGATTAAGCATGTATCATCACACGAGCTCCATGACAGCCAAAAACATTGACAGTGCGAAAAATTTTAAGATGAAGTGAGTAATTGGAATACAGTTTTTTCATGATACCTTGTACGATTGTGTCTTTTACAGTCTCCTCACCGCAAACCAGCAATATGATCCTTTTGGGAACTGAGAATAATAATTGCAGTAAGTAATTATAATTTATATACAAAAAAATTCAAGTGGGACCATTTTGTTGAAGAAGGAATCTGAAGTAGACCGGCAACTAATCGGTGACCTCGGCAAAATTAAGGACCACAACATCATAGAGATCATGCCTGATTCCTCTTGATTAAAGTCAATCGAATCTACACATTATCGTGGAAAGCCGGATGCAATTTTGTCTGTAATGACTCCTCCAGCTGTGATGACGGTCTCCCGCTCAGATATGACGCTGGTCTGATGTGGCAGGACAACACCTCTATTGCGTTGGTGGTGTGCTAGAGGCCATTCATCCATTTTGCATTCCAAGAAGTCAATTGTGTACGGAACATATCCAAAAAAATTCGGTGTTGAGTCGCAGATAGTAGTGCACCATGATCTTAAGCCAGTATCTCTGGTTCATATCGTGGTGCCTGACATTACATGCGTTGTGAGGTGGTAAATAAGGATTGCAGAGGTCACTCATTAGGCTTCGTGCACAATGCTGCTGCTGTGCTCTGCCAGATTACGGCTACTTGCACTCTACTGCTGTCACGTTTGCTGACGTTCCACCACGACTTCTTGAAGAACGACGACAACAGCTCGGTCTACAGTTGATCGATGAGCAAGGTCTCCAATTCCTGCATTTTTTTTTTTCATTCTCAATTTGGGTTGGTGGAAGGAACGTGCAGAGTTTTGCTTGTATACGGGGATCGAGGAAGGTGGCCACCACAGTAACTGTTGCTTCATTTTGATGGCCTTAAGTGAGGGATCATGTTGGAGGAAAAATGGAGCATTAAACACTCATTGTGAGAGATGGAGCCTTGATTTCCCAAGCCTCGGGGTTGAGGGGGCTCTAGTAATACTGATCTTACTCATCTTCATCTCCGCCTAAAAAAATCCGTGCCACCCTCTTTCCAAGGCAGGGACAATCTCGAGGTAACGTCGATTCAAGCCCATATCCTCATCCCTCCATTCTACGGCCTCCAGCTTCACACAGCCCTGATTGCCTCAGAGAAGATCAGAAGGCGCCACCTTGCACCAAGCACCTGGACCCCAAACCACCACATAAAGAAACTGATAAAGTTGTGAACATCGGGGCCTTTCTGGAGTCGACGGAGAGTAAGGCTCTGTGTCTGCCATCTGTATTGTCTCCTTCTCCGTCGCTGGCTGGGACCAGCTGTTTCAGAATGTTCCAACACTTGTTCAAGAACTAAGTCTACTAAAGATACCACAATCGTCATTGCTGACACAGGGGCTTTGTACCGCACTCGAACATTTTGTTGCATTCTTCAAAAATGGCAAGGATGGTAGCAGAGCTTTTCACCTGCCTCAACTCTCGATGGTTCAACTACTCTGAGGTCACACTGCTGCTTGTAGGCCATGTGTCACTTCATACTGCGATAATGGCATTGCGCTGCTGCACACAATCGCTTGAGAGCATGGGAGGGGGGAATTTCCAGTGTGTTGCCACGCCAACAATGAGGATAGGGGTGTTTATGGGAAAGCAAAGCAGTCGCTGTAACGTAGCCAGCCGAGATGAAGCAGGGTGCGACGGCGGTAAAAGTGTTGAGTCAGAACTCGAGCCTTCCTCAGCAGGCAGTCGAGACCAGGGGTATGCGCTTTAGTAAACCTTTATTTGTGGACGACGATGTTGCATGACATGTGCACAGGCAAGGGATGTTGCTCCAGACTAACGATATTAAGAGCGGCAGGGAGGATTCGGCCGTTATACGCACACCATCTGCCTTGGCAGGTTCTTGTCACCCAGCCCAACCGTCCGATGGGTCACGTTGCGCAGACGCCGTCCACAGCATCTTGGACCTGTGTGTTGACGATCATCCAAGACATTCAAATTTCAACACAACTGGTCTTATATAGGCATGTGATGCTACCCCTGGGACTTTGGCGGAAAGAAAACCCTGCACCAATCCCTGCCATTTTGAAGAGCTTGTTGCCCGACTCCTGAGAGCCACCGTCACCACCAGAGACATCATCCGAGCTCACCAGTGAGCTGCCACAAGAGATATAGCGGCCTATGGCCTTATCGTGTTACTAGCCCATGTATCGGTGGTCAGATGGACTTTGCTGGACACAGATGTAGACAACGCGCTTGAAATTTTAGATGACACGTGGCTGGCCAGAGCAGGGTCGGCTTTTCGGGAAAAAAAATGCCTGCTCAGCATCTGGTATTGGGGGCAGGCAAGGGCCATGATGTAGCGGAACCCATCTGTGTCCACCAGACGGAAAGGCAACATCTCCAAGGCCAAAAGCCTGGCAATGCCGACATTCAGACTTTTGGATTTGGGATGGTTTGGGTTAAAGGGTTTCTTCTGCTCACCTGGTAAACGGAAGGCTGGCTGATAGACTGGCCACTGTACGGTATGCAGGTGAAACTGGTGGAAGGAGAAGGGGTATGCTGTGTCTCTGATGGTGCTGATGGTACTCGGGCGAAGGTGGAGGCTAAAGAGGAGACTGATCCTTGCTCATGCTGCTTAGGGACATAGGCAGCAGAAGAACGTGTGGTCTTAGAAGTGGCAGAGGAGGAGGAGGCGAAAACAGAGGGTGTGACAGTGGTTGGAAGCCCAGGACCCCTGTGGCCTTTTTTCGCCAAGTGTTCCCTCCATTTCAATTCATGCATTCGCTGCATGTGACTAGACATGTTGGTGGTGGTTAAACACTTAAGATTCTTCCCTCTACTGATGCATTTATGGCAAATGGGGCATATGACATCGCTGGGCGAATCAGAGGCTTGATCGAAAAAGGTCCAGGCTTCAGGGGTCCTGGACCTTTTCGATGGCAATAAGCGAGGAGCAGTGTTTCAGCTGCCACCACTGATTATGGCTGGCAGAATAATCTCTGCGGACTTGTGCGACCACCCTCTCCCTTTTTGAGGTGGTACCCGTACTGACACTACCCCATCGTCTTCCTCCCTGTCCACTGATGAAGCGCTCGCAAGCAAATTCTGCTGAAAAGACCACGTTGGATTCACAATGTCATCATCATCACCACAGGTGACTTCCTCATCCTGACATTCTACATCCTGGAGCTACATCCTCTGATGGCATCAGCGATTGGGCGTCAGAGCAGACAAAATCATACTCTTTGGCTTCTTGATCTTTTGAAATGCCTTCTGACCCCCAACCGCATTTTGTCATCAAAGAGGTCTTCAGAAAATGGATTATCCACAGTGGTGGGTACATGAGTTGATCGAAAAAGGCCCAGGCTTCACTGCTAAACTGGCTAAACTGGCTAATCAGGCTAAACTGCTATATAAAGGTGCCATCTACTGGGGTGAAAATTATAAGGATTGTCCCTATCCAAATAATATTATGATCCTGTGGAACCATTTAAAAAAAAAAAAAAAAAGCCTATATTCACTTTACTTTACTCTGACTCTTCTTTTTACATTCTGCAACTTCCGAACAGGCATGTCACCACTGCAGCAGTCATGTGCCTCTCATTTAAATCACCGACCAGAAGTGAGCAGCTCTGTACAATGATATAAGTAGAGGAACATTAATTGTGAAGGCTTCCATTGCCGCCATGTTTTCTATTTTGCTACTTCCTGAGGCAGGAAGTAGTAAAGCTGCCATCTTTGTACACCTGAATGCTTTGCATTAGGTTGTATAAATGATTGTGCCCCCCCTAGTGGTGATGCGTCCTATGGGGACTCAAAGTTAAAGTAAAAAAAAAATATTAAAAGTTCAAATCACCCCCTTTTGCCATTTTACAAATAAAAAAATACAGTAATAAAAAAATTACACATATTTGGTATTGCCGTGTCCGTACGCTGAACACCGTAGAAGAAAAATAATGAAAAATTTTACGAAATACTTTTTATGATTTAGATTGTACGTTAATTTTCCTGCTCTTAGTCTTTATTCTACATACAACAATTGCCGGCACACAACAGGTTTCTAGGACTTTTATTTCTAGCCTGCTGTGATGTGTTTTTTTCACTGATAAAACTATGATAACTTCAAAACTACCCGATTGAGAACAGGATTTATGCTAGGTACTTATTGGTTTAATTATTTTAAATTATTTTGTTTAATACTCATTTCATATAAGACAATATTTTTTGGTTATTGTATACTTTTTTTATATTTTTATTTAATTTATTTTTAGATATTTTGATAATTATTATAAATTAGTTTTTATTACTTTAGTGGTATTAGTTGAGATTAGTAATTGATATTTTTGGCCCTATTGGCTATTCTAGTACGTGTACCATAACTTTGGCCTCAGTCTGACCACTTAACTTGGTCTGACTTGTACTGACAATTTTGTGCCTCTTTTTGGCGTTACACATTCATAAATGTGTCTAATTGTACGATTCGGCAGAGTTGCCCTAGGTTTTTAATGAGACAAACAGTTCACATTCTGTATATTTATGTTTATTCATATTTACTTTCTCCCCCTTTGTGCAGCAGGATTGTTAATAAGACAATACTAAGGAGCACAAATAATACCATTGTACATGCATTGAGTAAATAAAGTAGAGTTTTTGTTAAGATTGAGTAAATCTGTAGCTGGGAACCTCACATAGTTGAAATTTAGCATTGTCTTGGCCACTTGTTCAGAAATCTTTTGTACTTTGTACTTGGGGACAGGTAAGCACACAGTTTCTGTGGTTTGATGGTATTGTTGAATCTGCCTGAATAGCTTTACTTTTAACAGTTATCTTTTTAATTAACATTAACAAAGAAAAGCAAATGAGACCCTTGCTACTACTAGCGTGCAACATTGGGTTCTACTAAAACGTCTACTAAAACGTCTGAAGCATTGCTGATTGTAGTGATATATCTTAAAATACAGGGTAGTTTGCCTTTCATAATATTTTGTTTCTTTAAACACTTCCATACTTTCATATTTATAGTGTACTTTACATTTACCTTCCAATGTTCTTTTTGTTACATATGTGATTCTTTACAATGCAGTCCAAAGAAAAATAGGAAAGCAGCATTCTTGGCAGGTTGCCTTGACTTTGGGCCAATTAAGCAATGAAAATCACTACCTATATATAAGCTATGTCCATGCTGTTTGCGTGCATGTACTTAGACTGAAAAATTAAAAGTACAGTCTGCTTGTAGCATATTTTAAATGTTTTTGAATATAACAAAATATGTCTCATATTCACAGCACTTACATTCAACTGATTGGTGGAGGTGCCAGTGTCAATCCTCTAGATATCAAATTTCAATGGCATTTCCTAATGAAAGTTTTAAAGACACTGAAAATCCCTTAATTCCTCTCAATTGCATTTAACTGTGAATACATTGTAGCAGTGGATTTGTTTAAATAGGTGTACAGTTATGTCTAGCGAATGGTACAGGTTCAGGACCTGTGGCCCGTAGCCTCATCAGCTGGTGCTATCTGTAATATATAGGCAACACCATTCTGAAATAGATTAAAAATACCCTTAGAGTGGAATCTAAGGCTATGTCTTCACTGCACAGGAAAACAATCGTATCTTCTGCGCTTTTCATTTTTTAAAAGCGCCGAAGATACGATCGTTCCTGCGGCCCCATAGACGGTAATAGGAAAGACGAGCTGCAGTCTACACAGCTCGTCATTTCTCTGCCCGTCTTTCGGCAGCGGCGTATTATACAACATTTTGTAAAATACGGCGGCGCTTCTCATTTTCTTGCCGTCTTCCCACACAATACTATTGTATGGGCGACAAAGCGTGACAAAAGCCGCGGTCTTGCATCAGAGAAAAAACAGTAACTTTCAGGCTGGTTTTTGTCCGATGCAGTGTAGACATAGTGGTAGACATAGTGTAGACATAGGGTTTAAAGGGCTATAATCAGTCAATACTGACATCCATATACTTAGCAAACCCTTTGATTCCAAAAACACAGCCTAATCATTTTTTTTTATCAGCAGGAACTTATGCATATATCACAAAGAGCCTCATCAAAATGCAAGCCATGCTTTCCCATTACTGCCATAAAGTTTGTACACCCCAACATTGCCAATCACCATTATACACCTTTATTTCAAAATGAATGTCCTCTCATTGTGTCAGCAAACATTCTTCTGCAAAGAGGTATAGGGCAAAATATTAGGAACACAATGAGAGACTTAAAGGGGTTGTCTCACCATGTTGTTTCACAGAGCCACATTAAGCTTCAGACTGCCACTTCTTGGGAAAGCTTAGGGTGGGTCTATAACAATGATTACAATGATGACAATGATTGACATATCATCTTCTATGTCTAGCTAAGCCTGTTAGAGGAACATTAGTGATGGAGGTTTCTAAACACTAAGATGGATGTCTACAGAGCTCTAAAGTAAGTAACATAAATAAGCTTTATCCTGCTGAGAACAAACAGCGGCATCCCCATTCCGACCACTTGAGCCTGTTAGAGCACAGCGATGGGGATCAGTAACTTAAGGAAACTTGTATACAAAAGCAGGAGATAATATCTGCTCTAACTCTGCAGAGAAGCAAAATCATAAAAACAATGTATTTGGTAATAGTCTTTGTTTACTTTTGCCTACATGTTTGAAGCTAATCAATGAAACAAACATACCTTTTTAATAAGTTTCCTGTATACCATAACGCACCTCTGTGACATCTCTGGCCAAAGCTTTGAGAAACAGGCACCCTGACCATCTCATAACATGTACAGCTGGGGATATTGTGATTTAGTATTATGAGACTGGCATAGTATATAACTAATGGATTTAAAAAGGGGTGGAGCCATTTGCTTCTTGGTCCTATAGCCCATTAACCGTATAGCTGCAGTGTAGTTGACCTCTATTGTAAGTACACTACTGTTTGTCAGTTTATTACTTACATGCAATAATGTTCTTATATACTAAGTATACCAAAACACTAAAGAAGCAATCAAACTATTGCATTTTCTCCCAGTGGGGCTAAAAGCACTGTTTTACAAATTTTCAAAAGTTCAGTTATGAAATGAGCCACATTTTATGATTTTTACTCTCTGAATTTAAAACTGACAATAAACATTTTTAGTTGGCTCTTGTTTCTATAATATCAAAGAGTTTTTGCACTGCTACACATAATGCTTAAAAGTTTCAGTACTTTGAAAGATTATAAATTTTTGCAAAAATAAAGATCCAAAGGATATTGTTATTCAATTTTGTGATATGTATTTAGAGGAAACTTATCAACAATTCAAATAACTAAAACATGTCTAAACACTATTATAAACAGTTAAAGAAATTCCTCTACAAAATTTGGTCCGTTTTAAGTAACAACTCTTTTTGCTTGTCACTTAGATTTGATAATCTCTTACAATTGTCTAACAGTAATCTGCAAGCATTGATAAATTAAATTTTTCTTGATATTTTTTCTCCAAAGCCGAAAATTGGTGAAATTCTCAGGTGCTCTCTTTCTGCTCTGCATTTTGGTGGCAAAAGTCAGAGGGAAAAAATGAAGAAATTAATCTTTGGGGGATTTGTTACCCCAAGATCCTAATTATGTTTTGAAGGAATTTTCTACCAACTTTTCATAGTTATCTGCTCTTAAGGTTACCACTAATGCAGACTTTTCCTTGCCCTACTGCAAACAGAGAAACTCCTTATCTTAAAGAAGGTTAGTAATCTGAGGTCCAATAAAGACTCCTTTCTTTTTTTTTGCTTTATAACCTTGGAAATGTATAATAAGATCCCTGAATTTTTTTTCTTTTTTCCATTGCCTTTAAAAAGTTCTTCTTTGACCCAAAACTTGATATGCAAAGGAGGGGAAAAAAAATTTATGGGGGTCAAAAAGTGTGAATGCAGGACTTTTTACCCCCTGGTGAAGTGAATGCCCAAGGCCCCAGTTCTTTTTATTGTATTGATTTTCCTTGCTGACTATCTCCTCAAAAAGAACAGAGTACTTTGTTATCTCCCCTGGAGACCAAGAAAGAGGAAAAATACGTTTTCCCCACAGGGGGGCCACAAATTTTTGTATACTCAGGCCCCTTTTTCTGTTGTCAAATTTTTTTTATGTGAACTTCTAACTTCAGGGTGCCCCGCGACCCTCCCCTGGTCAGGGGCCCAAAACGGCCCCTCTGGCGAGCGGTGTTTGTGACCCGCATTTGGGCCCGCAGGATGCTCGCTTCGCTTTTGCCATTTCCCCTTACTTACCCATGGGTCCTGCTAAATAGTGTTGAGCGTTTTTATCGACAAAGTTGAAATCGGAAAGGGTTTTTTTATGGTGATCAAAATTTTCCGATCTTTCGATAATTAAGGAAAAAATCTGAGCATTTTTAAAATCACCCCTTTTTCGGCACTTCCTGAAATTTTGGCGGCCACAAATCGATTAAGAATAGAGCAGGGTGGATGTGGGGCGACGTCATGAGGGATGTGTATGGTTCGTTTGGCTGGAAAAAATCACATGACCTCGTTTACATAGAACAGCGTTTCCTGTTTCACCCAGTGACCCCAGCGTCTCATGGGAAGGACCTGCGCTCTCCCTTGGCCAAACAGCTCGCGAAATTAGTTATTTCTGACGGGAAAAAAACCTCTACTATTAGCGTGATCCTTCAATTTAGTTATATTAGAGTTTTGAAGATTCTATTAGTTAGGTAGAGAATTTTAAAGGAGTATTTTCCCGCTGTAAATCACGCGGGGGGAGGGGGGGGGGCCGGGGCGAACCAGAAAAGCTATATCTATAAAGAAATGGATAAAGTTCACCAAGACTTATTTTGTAGAAAATGTGTGGAATATCTTTATTATTAACGTTTGCTTTGAAATTTTCCTGGATTTTTGGGCGCCTGAATTATTTTAAAACAAAACATTTCTAGAAACGAGGTCTCTTTGTTAGGTGCAAAACCACTTTTTTTATCGAAACCATTTCAGATATGTTTTTCATTTTAATTTTCCCCTTTTTAAAACCTGTGCTGTTTATAATCCCCTTTCAGTTAAATTAATCCAGCAATCTTGTAGTCAGCACAGGTTTTTTGTTGCCAAAAATTTTCCCTGTATCTTACGAAAAAAAAACGTTACGTGTTTTTTGCTTTTGCGAACCCCGCATTGTTCATTGACGCAATCCACGTAAATCTTTTAAAAAAGCAAAACTTATTCACCCCAAGGGGAATTGAAAGGGGCAAAAAAAAACCCTGACATCGAAAACATAACAGTTACGTTTTTTACTTTTGCACACCCAGCATTTTTCATGACGCAGCATCCCTAAATTTAAACACAAATTTTATATTCACCCGGGGGAATTGAAAGGTGCAAAAATACGTTTATTAACCAAAAATTAACAGTTATGTTTTTTGACTTTTTTCACACCCCGCATTGTTATTTACGCAGCTCGTAAATCTTAAAAAAAGCAATTCTATATTCACCACAGGTTTAATTGAAAAGGTGCAAAAAATACCCTTTTTATACCAAAAACATAACAGATAGTGTTTTTTTTGGGCTTTTGCCCGTCCAGATTTGTTGTAGACACCTTTTTCATTAAATTTGGGGAAACCAGCAATTTGGTTTTGATTAGAGGGATTGAGATGCTGGATTTTTTCGTCTTTTAATAAAAACTTTCCAAAACTTTCCATACCTTCTCAAAATTTTTTATTTCTGAACATGGGGGGCAAAAAGCAGGGGTAAGGAGCAAAGATGGGGGAGCACATGGGGGTAGAGGTATAGAGAAGGGCCCCTTCCCGTGCTGGCGACAAACGCTGCCAGGGATCGTCAGTTGCGGACCGTCAGGGCCCGTCATCGCTGGGTCAGGGGCCCCGTGAATTAAGTAACGAACATCGTCGCCAATTTGTCCTTCATGGTTAATGCAACCCCATTAGCATCTTACCTCCTGTTCCCCCCGCAGTCACGGCCACAAATGTCGCATCAGCATATCAGATCGTTCAACATGAAGAGCCCAAATGTCAACTCGTTTACCCCCCCACTGTGGATAATCCATTGTCTGTGGACCCCTTTGAGGCAAAATGCGGTTTGGGGGAGAAGGCTGTTAAAAGATCAAAGGATGATTTAGTCTGCTCTGACGCCCAGTTTTGATCCATAGAGGAGGTAAGGAAGCCGGTCAATCGGGGAAAATCCGGGCGGGGCGGGAAAGCTTTTCGTGCCCCCCGCTTGTAGCCGCAGCTTTTGGATGCAGAAAATCAGGCGACCAAGTCACTTGTTTGATGATTATGATGATGACACATTGCGGATCCATCCCCGGTTTTTTTCCGCAGAATTTGCTTGCGAGGGCTTTAAGTGGACAAGGAGGGAAAAGTGGGTAGTGTCAAAACGGGGCCCCCCCACAAAAAGGGAGGGGCGGTCGCAGAAGCCCCTGTTTTGATTCCCCAGCCCGGTCGCGCAAACCCCGCCCTCGCTTACGCCTCAAAAAGGTCCGGACCTCTCAAACCTGGGCCTTCTTTGACCAAACCCCTGATTCCCCACGATGTCATATGCCGCCTTTGCGTAAAACCCCAAAATAGAGGCAAAAAACCTTAAGGGGGTTAACCACCCCCAACATGTTATCACAGCAGCGAATGCATGAGTTGAAAAAGAGGGAACACTTGGCCAAAAAAAAAGGGCCCGACCGACGCCGGGCCTCCAACCATTGTCACACCCTGTCTCCGCCTCCCCCCCTCCGCCACCCCCAAACGTTCCTCGCTGCCCTGTCTTAAAGGGCATGATCAGGGATCAGCCTCCGTGATCCCCCCGTCCCCAGTACCCCCCCAGCACCACCAGAGACCCCTCCCCACCCCTTCCCTTCCGCCAGTTTGCGACCGCCGCCCACAGGACCATTAGCAGCCAGCCTTTGTCTTTTTAGGTTTGCGAGAGAAGAAACCTTTAACCCAAACCATCCCAAAGCCAAAAGCCTGAATGTCGGGTTTCCCGGGTTTTGGGTTGGGAAAAGTTGCCTTTCCCTCTGGGGGGCACAGATGGGTTCCGACGCATGGCCCTCGCCCGCCCCCAAACCAGTGCCCAGCGCTTTCTTTGCCGAAAAAGCCCTCCCTCCCCCGGCCAGCCAGTGTACTAAAAAATTTTAACACGTTGTCTGCATTGTGTCCGGGGAAAAATCCATCTGACCACCGCACTGGGGGCTAGTAAGCACGGCCAAGGCCCCTATACCTCTGTGACACTCACTGGGGGGTGGGTGGATGCTTGGGGGTACGGTGGCTCTCAGGGTGGCGCACGTCTTCAAAACCGCAGGGATGGTGAAGGGCTCTTTTCCCCAGGTCCTCTGGTGGCATCACGTGCCCAGAGGACACCAGGCGTGTTGAATTTAATCTGCCTTGGAGACCGTCCACAACAACAGGTTCAGGATCTGTGGACGGCTCTATAGGCAACGACGACGAGCGCTGGTGGGTGACAAGAACCTTGTGCCAGGCATGGTGACCTGTGGGCGATAACGGGCGAAATCTGTCTGGCCGCCTTAAGTTCGGTAGGCTGGAGCACTCCCTTTGCCTGGGCACATGTCATGAACCTGGTCGTCCAGAAATTTCTAATGTGCTACCCGGTCTGGGGATGGCCTGTGAAGAAGGGCTCGAGGTCTGAGTTCGCACTTCGCCGTTCGCACCCTGATCGTCCAGCCTGGCTGTTCTGTTACGTTTGAAGCATCAGCTCGGCCTCCCGTCAAAACGTCTCATTGTTGGACGTGGCAACAAGTGGAACATCACCCTCACATGCTTTCCAGCGATTGTGGCAGAGCGCAATGCCATTACGCAGTACGAAGTGACACATGGCCTGACAAGCAGCGGTGCGGACCTCGGGGGTGTGAACCACACGAGAGTGGAGGCTTGTGAAAGGCTTCTGCACCCATCCTTGCAGTTTGAAGAAGACCACCAGATGGTTTGTGCGGACAATGGCCTTGTCAGCGATGAGCATTGTGGTGATCTTGTTCTGAACGGATTCGTTGGACACTCTGTAACAACAGGTCCCGCCAGCGACGGTGGAGGAGTCGGACACAGATGCGGACACGGTGCATTTTCTCTCCGTCAATTCCACTAGGCCCGACAGTTTCTACATTTTCATCGGTACTTCATTAGGCAGTTGTTCGGGGTCCAGAGCTAGTGAAGGTGGCGCATCAGCTCTCAGGGTGCATTCATCTACAGGACCAAGTCAGGGCTGTGTTGAAGCTGTGCCGGAGGCAGCGGAGGAGGAGGAGTAGGAGGTATTCCTAGACACCGATGTTACCGACGTCACTGCCTTGGAAAGAGGTTGGCGCGAATTTGAGGCGGAGGAGGAAGATGAGGAAGATCAGTTTGCTTGTGCCCTCGACCCAGAGGCTTGGGACAATCAAGTTCCATCTCTCACATGAGGTGCTTGGATGCTCCCTTTTCCTACGACATGATCCTGCATTAAGGCCATCAAAATGAACAAAGTTATGGGTGCCACCTCCTGTATCCCCGGTACAAAACAAAACTCAGAACTTTCCTTCCGCCCACCAATAGAGAGTAAAATGCAGGAAAGGAGACCTTGCTGATGATCCAACTGGAGACCTCTGTTGCGTCTGCTTCACGTTCCCCAAATGTCACGGTGGAAAACATCAGCGACGTGACAGACAGGTAGAGTGCCAAGTAGGCGTAGCGGCTAGCGCAGGCAAGGTTGGCAGTGTCTAATGGGTGACCTTGGCAATCTTGTTTAACCTCACCAACGCATGCAATGCAGGGCAACATTCCAAACCACAGGTGATTCAGTTGAAGTTCTTGTGTGCAGACTATCTGCGTCTAAACACGATGTTATTGCATTGTGTTCCTGACCAAATATACTTCTGGGTATCAATTAAATGACGTATGACCGAGATGGATCGTCACGCCATTGAGGTTGTTTTCCTGCCAGCAGCCAGGTCTATCTGAGCGGACCTTTCAGCACAGCTGGGGAAGTTCATTACAGGGACAATCGCATCCGGCTTTCCTCTGATAATGTGGATCATTTTGTCTTTTCATACAAGATGAATCAGGCTGGATCTCTGATGATGTTGTTGGCCCCAATTGCGAGGTCACCGATTAGTTGCCGGTCTACTTCACATTCCTTTTCAAAACAGAAGATGGTGCCTCTTGAAACTTTTTTTTTAAAATGATTCATTTCTTTCTGCAATTTTTATTCTCTTTACTCTTTTATTATCTTTTGCTGTGAGGAGGACTGTAAAAGTCAGCTTCGGTTTCATGAAAACACCGTATTCCATTTACTCACTTTATCTTAGAGATATAGTTTTCGCATTGTCAATGGTGTTTGAGGTCATGTTGCTTGTGAGATACAGCTATAATTATTGGTCCTTTGGAACAGAAATGTGGCTTACTAAGTGGCTTTTCTCCTCATAATTTTTAATAGTGGTGAGAAGTCATATTTATAATTTTTTGGGGTCTGTAGCTGTGTAGATACAGCAATAATCATGGTACTTGGAACAGAAATGTGGCTTCTAGTGGCATTTCTTCCCTTAACAATTTTTAACAGTGGCTCGAGAACAGTAGTTTTTATAATTTTTTGGGTCATGCTGCTTTGAAATGTCGAGCAATACTACAGGTCCTATTATAAAAAAAATGTTGTTGCTAACAGACATTGGTCTTTCACAATTGGACCAAAGTGGCTCAAGGGTCCATGCTTTGAATTTTTGGGGGCATTTTGCTTTGAAATGCAGCAATACTACAGGTCATTTTACTAAAAAAATGTTGTTTCTAATACTAGACTTGTTCTTCACAAATTGTCAACCTAAAGTGGATCATGGGTCATGTTTTGAAATTTTTGGGGGACATTTTGCTGTGACATGCAGCTATTTTACAGGTCCTATTCTAAATAATGTTGTTTCTAACAGACATTTGTTCTTCACAATTGTCCAAGTGGTCTGGGTCATGATGTTGAATTTTTGGGTGCATTTTGCTGTGACATGCAGCTATACTAATGGTCCTATTCTAAAAAAAAATGTGTTTCTAACAGACATTTGTTCTTCACCAATTGTCCAAAGTGGCTCGAAGGGTCATGCTTTGAATTTTTGGGGGCCATTTTTGCTGTGACAGCAGCTTACTACAGGTCCTATTCTAATAAATGTTGTTTCTAACAGGGACATTTGTTCTTCAACAATTGTTAAAAGTGGCTCAAGGGTCATGCTTTGAAATTTTTGGTGCATTTTGCTTGTGCATGCAGCTATACTTACAGGTTCCTATTCTAAAAAATGTTGTTTCTAAACAGACATTGTTTCTTCACAATTGTCAAGAGTGGCTAAAGGGTGATGGTGCTGTCAGAAACAGGAATAGGTGGGACACTGTTCATGGAACATATTGCTAAATGACTTGTTTTTGCAAGGATCTTTAACATAGCTATCAATCCTGTTATTGAAGACAACCATTTAATACAATGAAAAAAAGAGAAACAAAGACATGGAGTGGGGAATCATCCTATTTTTAAAAATGTGTTTTCTAGAATTAATAACTACTAATAAACTTGCATGTACAAAATGCTGGTAAAAAAATTCCTCGAATTGTACAAGGGAGGTGAGCAGGAATAACTTGACAGATGTAGGTTATTCAGAGGGACATGGAGTATGGAGCTACGGACAGAGAACAAAGTACAGAGACAATTTTCCTCCTGCGTTCGTTGAGTAAAATGAGAAAAAGAATGGGCAAGCAAAAGGGTCACCTTGGGTGTAACAGGGCGTTAACCCCAGTTATTTCCAGTGAAGCTTCAATTGGTCCGACAATCATACAGGAGGGGAATGCGATACCAGGTCTTGATGTGTACTGTGGAAGGCTTGGAGTTCTCCACTTCGCTTCCGCAACTCTGCTCAGCACGACAGTTTTTGTTGCTGCGTCAGCAGGGCATTTTAACCTGCGTGTTAATAGATGACGGGACGACAGCCTGGGCTCTCACCGCACCACACTTAAACTCCGGCCTGGGTCATGCTGTGGCCAGTGACAGTTCTAGTCAATGTCCAGTTCAAAATAAAATGGTGGTTGAAAGACTCCTTTTTCCGCACTTTGTAATCTGGGGGGTCAGACAGGTTTAATGGTCTTTCTGCGGTACAGGACAGATATAGTAGTGTCCAGTTCAACTAAAATGGTGGTTGAAAGACTCCTTTTTCCGGCACTTTGTAATCTGGGGGTCAGGAAGGTTTAATGTCATACTGATGGCAGGACAAGGGGACAGTATATGGTCCAGTTCAACTAAATGGTGTTTGAAATGACTCCTTTTTTGGCACTTTTTAATAATGTGGGTCAGATAGGTTTTTTTAATGGTATTTGCGGTACAGGACTGATATAAGTTAGTGTCCAGTTCAAATAAAATGGTGGTTGAAAGACTTCCTTTTTTGAGGCACTTTTTAAATCTGTGGGTCATCATGGCAGGTTTGGGGCTCCTGCCTGCGTATCCAGGACAGGGATATTCTATGTCCAGTTCAAAGTAACATGATGGTTCAATTCATAACTGCCTTCTGGCACTTTTAATGTGGGTGAGCAGGTTTAGGGGTCAGCTGTGGTACAAGACAGGGATGTGAATGGTTTTTTGGATTTTTTTTTTCTGTGATTTTTATAATTTTAAGTGTGTTCCCAAAGATGTAGCACGTACCCATTTGTTGTTGTGGATTTTTAATTTCAGCTTCTCTAGCCTTGTTTGGGTGTAAAAATTTTTTGAAAAGGGGGTTTTTGGGGTTTTTCCCCATAATTTTAAGGGAAAAACCCCTTTAATATGTTCTCACTATCAAAAAAACCCTTTATAAAATTAGGGGGCCGACAAATCAAATTTGCTCGATTCGATAAAACCAAAAAATTCCTCAACACTATTCAGGCAGCTTTCCCAAAAAAAATTTTCCTTCCCGGAAAGTTTTGGGGAATGGTTATTGTTTTAAACAGAAACAAAAAAATTTTTTTTGTCTCCATAAATTTTAAAGGCCTATTTGGGGCCAGATTAAAAGGGAAATTTTATGCCCAATGGGGGACCCGTCTGGGAAGCCCCTTAGCCCGGAAAAAAATTTAAAACAACCCCAAAACCCCCGGTCTAAAATTTGCGTTCCTGAATCTGGTACCCAAAAAGGTTTTGCAAATTCCCTCAACACATAGTGGGAAGCCCTTTTGCTAAATTAATAAAAGGGCCCTTTTTGTACAACCTTAAGGGATGACCCTCCCCCTGCTTTCAGTTTCCCCCTTTTTCTTGTTAATTCATTCCTGAGCAGTTTAAACCCTTTCCTACTGAAAGCTAGGGAACAACAAAAAAGAACTCCTAAACACCCCTATTCCAAAAGAATTAGAAAAAACCCTTTTTAACCAAATAAAACTCAAAAATTTCCCCAAACCCTGATGGACTCAAAAATTAAATATTAAAAAATTTTTTCCCCTTTCGGGTTTTATCCCCACACATCTTGCGCATTTTTAAATTTCCCTTTTTTTTTGGGGGGGGAAACCCCCCCCCCCCCCCACAGAAATGTTTTTTGGCCCACAATAGTCAAATTTCCCAAAGCCGGGAATGCCTCGGGAAACTTAGTCCCCGAACTTACAAAACGTATTTTCTTTTTTAATGCGACTTTAAAGGGCTATTTAAAAGATTCGGGTTTAATGGCTTAAATGTTTATATTTCCCCAAAAACCTTTAAGCCAGATCAAGTGGGATTCTTAAATTCTAGCCCAAACCGAGATGGGATCGGGAAGGTGCTTTTTGCCCTGCGAAAAAATTTTAAAAAGAAAAGGTCCGGCTGCTTTTATCTCGTTTGACGGAAAAAAAAAGATTTGTTCGATCAATTGGAGTATAGGGAAGGTTTAGTTTTGGGAATTTAATTTTTGGTTTTCTGGCTCAAATCTCCAAGGTTTAAATTTTTATATTTCCTACAGCTAGATTTTTCTCATCGGGATTTATGTCCCCTTTTTTTACATCCAAATGGAACCAGACAAGGGTCCCAAAATTTCCCCCTTTAAATTTTTAAATTCAAAACCCCCTTTTGCAGAAAAGGGATCCTTTTTGCCCCCCCCAGATATCGGCAATCGGGTTTAGGCCATTTTATATCAAAATTCCGTTTATTTTGAGATGACTTTTAAATTAATGTTAGGGACAGAATTCTTCTACCCAAGTTTCTTATAGGCATTTTGTTCTTTATCCCCAATTTCCCTACTAAAAATTTTAAACTTCTCCAAAAATCAACAACCCTCCCATTAACTACCCCCTGGAAAATTTTTGGCCCTCTCCAAATTGATTTTGTCTGGTCTAAATTCCAAAATAATTTTGGGGGAGTAAAATTTCCAAAACCCTTCCAAAAAAATATTGAAATTTTTTTGGGGATATTTTTTTTTTAAAAATTTTCTGCAGATATTACAAAAATGCAGCAATTTCCTTTCCTGGTTACCCAAAAATTTAACCTAGTCAAGATGGTACCCCTTCCCTTAAGTTTTATTAAAAGGCCAGAGCCCCCCCTTTTTATGATCCCAATTTCCACTTCTAAACAAACTACAGCCCCAAACTTTTGAGTTTCATTTGGGGTTTAAAAAAAAAAACGAATTTAAGGGGCAATATTTTTAAACTTACAGAAACAATTGGGGGGTTTCTGGCGGTTCAAATTTTAAGTTTAAAAAATTGTACCCTCAATCTTGGAACCTGAAACTAAAACCCTTTGGTCATCCCCTCCCTTTCCCCCAAATGGGCGTTTTGAAGTAAATAAAATCCCCCCCGGGGCTCTTTTAAAAAGGCCCCCGGGTTAGTTTTTGCTACAAGGTTTCCCCTCCCCCCACATCCCCCCTACAGTTTTTTCACTGTAAAACTTGCCCCAGTAGGGCCCCAATATGTCCCCAAATAGCGAGGGGTTTTCCATTAAAAAAAGAAAATTGCCCCCTGCCCATAATATAGGGAAAACAGCCATTACTGTAACTTGGATAGCCAAAGGGGAAATTGGGGTTTGTTTGGGGGAACCTTTTTCAGAGGGCGTTTTTAGACCCTTTTGAGGATTTTTTCCGTCCCTAACGAGTTTCCCCCAGATCCCCAATTTTTCATGTATTTTAAAAGACCCACCACGAAAATCTCACCCATCCCTTTTAATCTACTACAACAGGGAAATTTAAAAGCCTTTCAAAACAGAATCTTTTTTGGGTTTTGTTAGAAAAATGGGGGTTTTTCCCCAGCAGCTTTTTCCAAAGTTTTTCCTGGCAAAAAACCCCCCCCCACCAAACCCGAATATTGAAAATGAAAAGGGGGGGAAATTTAGCCAAGTTTTTTCTCATTTGGAAAAAGGTTTGGGGTGGCTTGCAGCAGCTTGCCCAAAAAACTTTTAAACCTGTATTAAACTTGGGGAGTTGGTAGGAAAATAAAAATTTAAGAGGGTATCTCACCCCACTTTAAGCGGCGACATCTTCCCTGGCACCTCTAGAATGTGTTGGAGAGGGGGGGGTTTTTTTCTGCCGGTCACGGGTCACATATGTGGTGGTCGTGCCCTTCGCCAACCCAAAATTTTGGGGTTCCAGGCTAAAAAGACTCATTCAAAAGCTTTTTTCATCCCCGATTTTGTTTTTCCCCCTAAAGATTTGGTTTTGGGTTGGGATCTCACAATGGAGGAATTTAAACTTCCCCAAAACGAAAACCCAAAAAGTGATTCAGCAACTTTTTGGATTGGCTCCCCAAATAGTTCAACACGGGAAAAACCCAAATGTCCCTTTGGGACTTTGGGGAAAGGGTTTTCCCTTTGAGTCAATCCCAATTTACAATGAAACATCCCTGTTTTGCCCCCCCCCCCCCCATTGATTGTTTAAGGGAAAGGCAAAATTGGGGTTTGGCAGATTCCCCCTTTTTTTTGGTTTTTTTAAAGGGGCTTTTAGATAGCAAACCTTTGAATGTTTTTTAGGCCCCCCCTTAGAGGGGGCATTTTTTCCCCCACCTTGCTTTTTTCAGTTTCTAGTCCCTTTTATTTTTCATTTTACTCTGTTTGGTTTACCTTTGCTCATATGGTAAAACCCTTCTTTAGTGAATAGGAAGGGCAAATTTGTTGTTTCTTGTTATGTTTTTATATGTGTAACGCTGTTTTTGTTACCTTCTATCTTGTTGATGTTCTATTTAAAAAAGTCAAAAAAGATATATTGATTAAAAAAAATAAGGCAGGTGCCCCGCTTGCCTGCCACTGGTGACATCAAAGTTACAAAGGGGAGAAAATCTTGTCCCCCTTTGGAAATCATCAAAAATGGGTTAAGGGCCTTTCTCGGGTTCATACGGGGGTTCCAACAGTGCAGGCGGGAAAACCCAAGGGTTTGGAAAATCGCAATTAGGTGGTTGGGGGGGCGTTCGGGCCCCCTGAAAACTCGGGAGGGTGTTCCTGGCTTTTTTGGGGAATGAAATGAAGGGGATGCACAGTTTCCGGGCCCCATTTTTCAAAACCCTTTAAAAGACGGGGGAAAGGAAAAGGAACCTTTTGACAACCAGTTTGGGAAACACGGGGCCCATGCGGGCTCTTTGGCCTTCCCTTTTCGGGCAGAGCAGAAACCTTTTTTACCCCCAGTGTCCTTTCTCCAGGGTTCCCAATTTTGGGCGTTGGCGCGGAAAAAAAGCCCCCCCATCGATTCTTCCCTTGCATGCGCGGAGCAGTTCCCCCCCCGTGTGAAAAACGTGGGGAGAAAGGGCGTCTCCCTGCCCAAGTTTTTTGGTTTTCCCTTTGGGAAAGGAAAAGCACATTACCCAGGGGGCCCGAAAAAGGAATGTACTGGCCCTGCCCGTAGTTACAGTCCAGACGTCCGTTTTGCCGTGCACCTTGGAAAAAACCGAAAAGGTCAAGGACTGGCCCCCCTTTTGGGTTCTACATTTTTTATGAAGTGCTGGTACTCCCCCTTTTTGGAAACCCCCCCCAATTCTTGGCTTGGCACAAGCCATTAGTTCTTTAAAAGGGGTGAAAGGGGTTCCACCTTTTGGAAAAGGGGGGAAGGGACTGCAAGTCCAAAAAATTTGGAAACATGAGCACGGTTTTCAGCTTCTGCCCCTTAAAAAGTTGGGGACCCCATATGTTGTTTCTTTGCAATCGCCTCGTGAACAAACTGTGGCCCCCATGAGTAGGAGGAGCGGGAAAAAAATTCGGGTTCGGGAGATGATGGAAAAGAGAAACAGCCCCCTTCTGCAAAAGGTGGTGGAGCCTTAAATGGCGGGCAAGGGCCCATGCGGGGCCACTGGCGCTGTGCTGCTGTTGCTGCGGGGGAAAAGGATGGCCCACCACATTGAGCCACGTTTCTCCTGCCCCCGGGGTTGGTGTTTGCGTTTGTTGTTTGCGGGGCCCGGGTGCCAAGTTAGCCCCGGGCCCACGCTTCCCTTTTCCCCACAGATTCACTTACCCCCAAATTTTTGGTTTCCTCTGGTGTTTTGCAAAGAACGCCACCCCGGTGAAGTATTTTGATTTTTCCCCAACGCTCCACTGTAGTGCTATCCCACCAGCGGGCCTCGCTGAGCCCTGTGCCGCTATTTCTTGGACCTGCGAAGGGGTTTTCTACCCCCCAGGGCCCGCTTGGCTCCCAAACCATGCTGCTCCCCTTGCTGACTTTACGGCCACAAAACCCATTTCCTGGCTTGCCGTCCCGGGAAGCAAGTTTGGGGCCCCTTTTTCCCTGACGATGATGAACCCTTTTTTTGGGGCTTCCCCGGCTCCCAAGGGGGGGTCGGTACTTCTTCATTTTTTGTGTTTCACCCGTCACTGTATCTCACCCACCGGTTTGGGTTGCAGAGGCTGCCCCCCTCAAAACTTTGCCCTCCTTCCCACTCCCCACATCATATTTTTGCCGCCAATGAAAAAGAAAGGGGTTTTGGGCCCATTTCTTCACTGCCAAGTAGTGCTGATGCCCCCCTTTCAAATTGTTTCCTGCTATTATTTGGCGGGGAGCCCAGCCCCAACATAGTGGGGATCTCTGGCTGGGGGAACCCGGGGAGGGGGAAGGGGGGGTTTGGGGAAAAAGGTGAGGGCGCCCCCCGTTTTGGGCATGCCAACTAAGGGTTGTGTCTGAGTTCCCCCCAAACTTTTGGGTGGGTTGTCAGTTGTCATCTGGGAGGAAGTGGTTTGCCCCAAAGTAAACCCAATTTCAAGAACCTTTGGGTTCCCAAACAAAACTCAGGGCCCGCTAGAGGGGACGGGGATTTTGTGGCCTCCCCGAGTCCCCCCCGGGGCCCTGCGAGGGCCCCCTTTGGCTGTGCTGCGCCCGGGGCCCCTGCTCCGGGAAAAGGGTTTGTGCCACTGCCACTGCGGGTACGGGCCCTGCCCCCTCTCTTTTGGGAATACGTTTGTTCTAAAATTTTAGGGGACACTGTTTGATGAAGATATTGTTTGTAAATAACACCCTGTATTTGACTCCAAAAAGAACCCCCTAAAAAAGCTTGGGTACTTGTATGTGCCGGGTTTTTTAAAAAACTGTGTATTTTTTTCTGAATTTTAAAAAACCAAAAAGGTTAAATTTAAACCTTGGATAATTATGCTTTCAGGCAAAAATTTCTTCTTTTTGGGGGCGAAAAGAATTTTTTTCTTTTCGGGACCACAACGCAGAAAAATGTTTTAAATTTAAACCCCCGGATCTAAAATTTTAAACAAAAAAGAGCAAACCCAAAAATTACCAGCTTTGTAGCGTGTTTAAAAAGGCGTTGGTTTTTTTTTTACGGTACAAAAACGAAAAAATTTTAATTAAACCCTTGGTTTTTGAATTATGTCAGGGAAAAAATTTTTTTCTTTGGCGGTGGGAAAAAGAAAGTTTCTTTTAGTGGGCCCCAAAAAAGGGAACAACGCTTAATTTTAAACCCCTTGGGGTTTAAATTTCGCAAAAGAAATGAGCAACCAAAAAAAATTACCGTTTTGTAGGTGGGTTTAAAAAGGGGGGTGGATTTTTCGGTTTAAAAACAGGGAAAAAATTTTAATTAACCTTCGGTTATGAAAATTTTGCTACGGCAAAATTTCTTCCCTTTTGGGGGTGAAAAAGAAAAATTTCTTTTAGTGACCACAACAGCAGAAAAAAGCTTAATTTAAAAATTGGATTTAAATTTCGCAAAAGAAAAAGAGAACCAAAAATTTTCCGCTTTGTTTTGTGTTAAAATGGATGTATTTTCGGTTTTAAAAAAAAACAAATAAACTTGTAATTAACCCCTTTTGGGTTAATTTAATTATGCCCCAGGCAAAAATTTCTTTTTTGGGGTTTGAAAAAGAACATTTATTTTTGTGACCCCCAAAGCAGAACAATGTCAATTAAAACCCCCGGTTTTAAAAATTTCGCAAAAAAAAAAAGGGGAAAACCCGAATGAAGTGGTATTTGGATTGTAAAAATTTCTGGTTTTTTTAAAAGAATACCCAAAAGGAAAAGGGTTTTGATAACCCCTTGGGTATTTTAATTTTGCTGTGAACAGTTTTTATTTAAAAAAAGTATATGCAAATGAAAGGAAACCCCCCACTGGATTCGTTTTCCCAAAAAACCCCCAAAAATCGAATTTTGAACGTAAGAAGCAGTCTCTGAGACAAAACTGTGACACCCCCCAAAAATCGCTGTTTTAAAAAAAGGGGTTTTTTGTAAGAGATATCATAAGCGCCCTTTGGGAGCACCTTCCCTTTAAAACCCTACAGTGAGAGCAGGGATGAGCTTTTTTTTTTTTCCCCCGTTTTGTGCCCCGGCTTTTTATAGTGCGGTGGTCGTCCCAAAAATTTCCCCCCGGTACTTTATTTGGGTTTTATCTTGCACTTGTTTATGTAGGCTAGCCCTTTTTTTTGCTCCCAAAATTTTTTTGCCCCCTGTAAGCCATGTTTCTCACAGCCCCTTTTTTTCAAATTTAAAAAAAAGGGTTTTGTTCCCCCGAATCACCCCAAAATTCGACTTCGTTCAGAATTTAAAAATTTTCCTGAATTCTTAAAAGAATTTTCCCCTTTTTTTTTTTTTTGAATTTGAAATTCGCCCATTTCTAGCAATGTTGAAGTGGGCAGATCAGGAGGACCACTAATAGGAACCAGAAACACAGATACCGGAGCAGGATAGGCATATGTGGACAGGACTAGAATATGGTCACAGGAGTAGGACTGGAACATTGTAACAGGTGCTAGACTTGAATGTGGTCATGGGTTCTGAACCAGAAAGTGGTTGCAGAAGGACTGCAACATGATCATGGACACAGGACTGGAACGTGGTCATAGGAGAAGGTCTGAAACATGGTGAGCTGGACTGGAGTGTGGACACCGGCCTGTAATAATAGTGCCAAACCAGGAGCAGAACTACCAGAGTAGCAGACAAAGCAGCTGCCACAGGGCCCGGGACTTTAGGGGGCCCGGGCCCTTGGGCAGATGCTATCACGCCTGTTACCCCGGTAGTTCCACTCCTGGGCCCAGCCGGCAATAAATGTATCTATAATTCACTGCAGACAGGGTCCGCCACCGCCCCCTGCCTCTGAATGCTTGGGCCCTCAGTACAGGCTTTCGGAGACATGAGTTGTTTCTCTTTCTATTACAGCTTCAAATCCAGGGGTGGGTTTCTTCTCCCAGTACATGGGTGTTCCCTCATTGTGTCTTCCCTGCTCCTCCTGAGTCTTCATCATCATGTTAGCAGGGGAAGGGAGAGGATGTCACAGCTCTCCACAAGGTCCTTGTAACAAGAACTCCTGTATTGCTGTAAGCAGTTATACATACAGCCTGAACTGATAAAACAAATTAACAGCTAGAGACTCAGTAATTTCCCAGATCCTTCACATGGAGCTATCACTGTAAGAGGTGCATAGAGAGCTCAGGCAGCCTTTATTACACAGTTCAGAGAGAGTGAAAGACAATGAGAACTAAAAACACCAGCGAAAATAGAAACCAGTTTATTTTATTTCACACGTCAGAGGTAAGACAGTACAAGCAGCCAATCACAGCACAGGGGACGTGTCCCACACAGAGGGCATGTCCCAACCAGAGATGAACTAAATATCAGGCAGCCAACTACTGCAAAGGGGGTGTGTCCAGAACAGAGAATCTGCTATACTAAATTATTTAGGTAACACAAATCAATTGCAAAAGTGCTTATTTTTACTGTCCCCATCATTACAGATCTTTGTAGCGAGAAAAACCCATTTAAGATTACCATGTCAGCCGTTAGTGCTGACATGGGAGGTGCGATAACATCACATCATCATGCCACCCGCAGAGACTGACCGGACGGCTGCTTAGTCATATTGTGGTAGCGTGGAGAGAGGTAAGTAAGTTATTTATCTGTTTTTTTTAACACTTATGGAGCGTAAACCCTGCCTGCCTGCCTATATGGCCCATATAACCCCCGTAAACCCTTCCTACCTACCTGTATGGCCCCTATAACCTCCTAAACCCTACCTACCTACCTATTTGGGCCCCTATAACCCACTTAAAGCCTTTCTCCATACCTTATGGTCCTTAAAACCACCAAAACCCCTGCCTGCCTCTTAAAAAGATAATGCACCGTGATATCATGGCACAGAGTGTTATCTCTACCTTCTCAATGCATTTCAATGGCCTTTGTTTACAGATGAGAGCAGATAATACAAAAATCCGTGATATCACGGTCAAGCTAGACTCTGCTACATCTTAATATGGGCGTCTATAACCCACCTAAACACTGCCTGCCTACCTATATGGCCCCTATAACCACCTAAACCCTGCATTCATACCTTTATGGCCTCCTATAAGCCCCCTAAATCCTGCCTGCCTACCTGTATGGGCCCCTATAACCACCTTAACCCCTGCCTGATTACCTATATGTGCCCCTATAACCCACCTAATATCTGCCTGTCTACCTGTATGGACCCTATAACCCACCTACTGTAAATCCTGCCTGCCTACCTATATGGCCCCTATAACCACCTAAACACTGCCTACCTATATTTTTCCTTATAACCCACCTAAACCCTGCCTGTCTATGTATATGGACACCTATAACCCACCTCACCCTTCCTGCCTACCTATATGTGCCCTTTTAACCCACCTAAACCCAGCCTGCCTACCTTTATGGGCCCCTATAACTGACCTAAACCCTGCCTACCTACTTATACAGGCCCCCTATAGCCCCCTATAGCCAACTTAATCTCTTACTGCCTATATGGGCTCCCTAAGCCTACCTTAACCCTTTCTGCCTGTATGGGGCCCCCTATAGACTACCCCAAAAACCCCGCTGCCCCAATGGGGCCCCTATAAATACCTAAACAGTACCTATCTGGGCCCCTATAGCATTTCACCTAGTACCTGGGCCCATTTTTTAGCCGCCTCCTAAAATCTTGTGGGGGGCCCCTTTGTATTACCTAGTCCCGAGTCTACCTACGCTCCTACCTGGGGGGCTGCCCACCTAATGCTTAAACTGCCTACCCAGGGCATTACCTACTGTAGCTACCTACCTAACTAGGGGCCCGTCTCCTACCGTGGCCCCAATCGCTCCCACCTAGGCCAATCCACTAACCCCCTTGAACCCCCCAACTGCGCCTATGTATGCCCACCTACCCGGGGCCTAACTGCTGCTTACATACCTACCTAGAGCCTACCTTCCTAGGGCCTACTAACCTATCTAATGGGGTCTACCTACCTGGTAATATGATTGTGAGTGGTAGAGGCCATAGCTGTTATACAATCTTCAGGGGGTGAAGCCTCAATTCCTCTCCTCTAGGAGACTGGGACTCTTAGTTATGGCATGTACCCACTCCCCAAAACCCCCGGGAAGTTTTTACGGGGGGGTGTGTGGTGGGGGGGGGGGGGGGGCAGGGAGCAAGGGCTAAAAAAGTGGGATTTTTAAAGATATTTGTAAAATTTGCGGGAATGGTGGAGCCCGGGAGAAGTCATTTGGGGGTTTATGGACCGGATGCAGAAAAAGGGGGGAAAAAGTCAACAAATCTTTCAGAGAAACATACTCACTGTAATCACTCATGTCAGCAAAGCCTGTGGACATTGGTGTCTGTCTTCCACCATATGGTCACTGTATGGCAGTTTTTAAACAGCCCCCGAAAGAGTTGGGGACATTGTTATCGGGCCACTAATATGGTCCTTTATGGAGGTAATATACAGTTTTTGTGGGCACCTGTGTTTACTGGTTTATCCCACTATATGGTCCCAAAATTATAGTGGTAAAAAATTAATCTTTTGTACGGATCTTTATTCAGAAAATAGGGGTAGGGGGTTATTCGTCATTTGTGGGGGGGAAATTTGTGGTGTGTTCTGGTGATTTTCCCCGGTTTTTATTTAGTTGTTTTAATTGGAAAAATTTTTGGGGTCTTGGTACGGTGGGAATTGTTTGGTAGCATTATGGTTATATGTATGGTGCGGTATTTGCTCCTTGTATTATCTATTAACTGCATGACTTATTAAGAGGTCCCAGTAAATGTTCATGGTCCTTGGGGCAGGAGGGGGGCCCCATCCAAAGGTTTGATATGGGACTCACACTTCTCTAGTTACGCCCCTAGTACCAAACCCATTAGCTCAGTACTTTGCATTCCATCTAATACACAGTAGAAATCTCCTTTGAGGGTAACAGTGTGTCCCCTTACCTACCTGGCCCTTGTTTAACTGCACAAGATGCACCAATGGTACGTCAGCCTCTGTTCACTGATGATAGTCTCTTCTTTTATTTCCCAAGGGCGATAAGTGTTTTCCCCAGAAATCCCATGATTTTAAAAAAACTAAGGGATGTTAAAGGGGGTTTTAAAATTTTAATGTATTTCAGTCCGTTTAAATTTCACGCCGGGGGTGGCAAAAAAAAGGCTGGAATTAAAAACCCGGTCATTACGGTTTTAAACCACAGTTCTCATAGGGGGAAATTTTGGGGGTTACGTCTCCCCTCCCCGCCCGGCGAATCCCCGGGGCCGGGAGGGGGGATAATTGATTGTTTTAAAAATTTTTTGGGCGTATACGCGCCGCTGGTAATGGGAAAAAAAATCTTTTTGGGGGCCCACGAGGTGCCGGGCCCCCACGCACCCGCCCCGTCACGCCCCGCCCCCCGGGCCCAAAAACGGGGTTTTAAATTTCCCGGGGAAAAATTACGCCCTTTAAATTTCCCCCGGTTGGGGAAAACCAGCCCCAAGGGGGAAAGGTTTTAAAAAGCAAATTCTCCAGCAATGATGTGTTCACAGCAATGATTAAAGTCTACAGCACTTCATTTAAAAATGTCTTGTAACTGTTCTATGCCAAAAGTAGTCTCAGCCATGTCCCCACTTCTTTGGCGCATTAAAAGTATTGTGTCTGGTGCAGCTTGTGCCAATTTTTTGGGGTGCCCCGGTTCCCTTTCGTCTTTTTTAAAAATGTTTCTACACATTTTTTGGCTCAGGCTTTCCAAAAAAAAGGAACAGCCCCGGGTTTATCCTTTTTTTGCCCCCCAAATATTTTGGCCCGAAAAAATTTGTTTGTTTATGTTCAAAGGGTTGGGCTGTTTAAACAGGGCTGTATCAGGTTTCTGCCGTGCCTTAATCCAAAAAACCTGTCGTAGCCCTGTTCTATAAAATTTTTTGAAAAGTCGTTATGTCTAACTATGCGCAATCTGCGTCAGACATGACACTTTTGAATGTGCCAAAAATGCAGGTGGGGAGGGGTTGTTGCGCCAGAATTGTACAATGCGCCAAAATATGGCATGGAACTATCATGCCATGCCACTTTTAAAAAATATTTTGTTGGCTTTAGACTACTTTTGGCGTTTGGTTTAGAAATGACACTTTTTAAAGAGGGCCCAAAATGTTCCCTTTTTGTTGGGTTTCCCCAAAAATGCCCCCACAAAAGAAATGAAAGGGATAATGGCATAAAATTTCATGGGAATGCACAAACATGCCAGGCCCTCCAAAAAATTTTGAAAGGGTTTTAAAAAAAATTTTTTGGTCTTTAAAAATTCAAAAAGTTTTTTTTTTTAAAAAAAAATTAACATGGTGCTCCAAATGATGGGTTTCAGCAAAATAAAAAGCACCCAAACCCCCCATCAGCAGCACCTAATAGCACTAAAAGGCAAAACAAAAAGCACATGGGAAAACATTGGAAAAAAGGGGAGGGGGGCCAACGCCCCTTTTTACCTCTCTGGGGGTGCTTGTTTGGGAATTCACACTTCAAAGAGAGAAAGGTTTCCCAGCTAAAAGGTCCTTTTAACTTTTTCTTTTAAAAAGCCTGTGCAGGTGGGCGGGGTGCGGGCCCCCTTCCCCCATCCCAAACAATCAAAAAAAAACCAATTATTTGGGGCTGTACCTAGTGTTGAGCGTTTTTTTATCGAAAAAAGGTTAAAAATCGGAAAGGGTTTTTTTAGGTAAATCAAAAATTTCCCAGTTTCATGCGATTTTTAAAGGGTTTTAAAATCTTTTGCATCTCTTTTTAAGGGAACGCCCCTTTTTCGGGGGGCTTCCTGAAATTTTGGGGCGGCCAGAAAAAATGAGATTACAGAATAGAGAAGGGTGAATAGTGTTGCGGAGGGCATGACTGGGATTGTTAGGGTTTTTGCGAGGGGCTGGAAAATAAACTTGACCTCGTTTTACATAGAACGGGCCGTTTCCTGTTTCAGGCCTCGTGCCCTCTCACCCGTCTCATGGGGGATGGGCCCCCGTCTCCCTGTGGCCAAAAAAAGCTCAAGCGAAATTTTTCCTTTTTCGCACAGAAAAAACCTTACATTAGTTTGTGACCCTTTCCCAAATTTTTAGTTATTTTTAAGTTTTTGGGAACTTTTTTTGGTATTTTGCTAGAAATTTTAAAGCCCATTTCCCGCTGTAAAAAAAACGGGGGGGAGGGAGGGGGGGGGGGGGGGCCCGCGGGGGGAACACAAAACAAGCTCTATCTATAAAGAACACGGGATAAAGTTCACCAAACTTGGGTGAAGACATTTTTGGGAATTTTTTTAAATTATTAAAAATTTTGCTTTTGAAAATTTCCGGGATTTTGGGCCCCTAATTATTTTGGAAAAAACTTCTTTTCTAGAAACTGCAGGTCTCTTTTGTTAGCTGCAAAACCCCCTTTTTTATTATCGTATAAAATTTCAGTTGGGGTTTTTCTTTTTTTCCCATTAAAACCTTGACTGTTGATATACCCACCTTGCCCCTTAAAATTTAAAATTTCCAGAAATCTTGTTTAAGCACGGTTTTTTTTGTTCCCAAAAAAATTCCCGTGTATCGTACAAAACATCACATTTTGGGGTTTTTTGGGACTTTTGCCACCCGCACTTTTCTTTGACGCAGCGGGCCCTTACGTAAATCTTAAAACACCCCAATTTTCATTTTCACCACAGGGAAATTTGGAAAGGTGAAAAAAAATTTTCCGTTTATTTTATCAAAAAAAACAGTTTCGTGTTTTTTGGATTTTTGCACACCCACACTGTTTCATTGACCAGCTTCTACGAAAAATTTTTAAAAACATTTTTTCTATTTTCCCCCACTTTTTAAATTAAAGGGGCAAAAAAAATTTTCCCGTTTTTTTTTATCAAAACTACATTACGTTTTTTTTACTTTTGCGCACCCAGCATTGTTCATAAAACGCAGCATCTTGGGAAAAAATCTTAAAACACAATTCTATATGCACCACAGGTGAATTAAAAGGGTTTGCAAAAAATTACCTTTTTTAATATAAAAAATAAATTTTTTTCTTTTTTTTTTATTTTTTTGCGCACCCAGAAACTGTTCTTTGCGCAGCTTCAAAGGGTAAAATCTTAAAACAGCAATTCTATTTTTCCACCACAGGTGAATTGAAAGGTGCAAAAAATTTCCCCGGTTTTTTATATCAAAACAAAACAGTTACGTTTTTTTTTTGATTTTTTGCGCACCCAGAAATTTTTCATTGACGCAGCACTAGGGTAAATCTTAAAACAGAAAATTCTTTTTTCCCCAACGGTTGAATTAAAAAGGTGAAAAAAAATTACCGTTTTTATATAAAAAACCTTTTAACTTTTACGTTTTTTTTTTGATTTTGCGAAACCCAGCCCTGTTCATTTGAGCACATTTACGTAAATCTTAAAACAGCAATTTAAAATTCACCACGGGGGAATTGAAAGGTCCCAAAAAAAAAACCGTTTATTTTTATAAAAAATTTAACATTTTTTTTTGTATTTTTGGATTTTTGCGCACCCAGCACGGTTCTTTTGACGCGGGAAATCTTCTTAAATCAAAAAATTTAGCAATTCAATATTCACCCAGGTAAAATTGAAAGGTCCCAAAAAAATACCTTTTAAATTATATCAAAACATAACAGTTACGTTTTTTTTGGTTTTTTGCGCTCCCAAACTTGTTCATTTGACGCAGCATCTACAAAAAATCTTAAAAAACAGCAATTTTTATATTCAAAAAGGGTAAATTTAAAAGGTGCAAAAATACCGTTTTTTAAAACAAAACATAACAGTTTACGTGTTTTTTGATTTTTTCCGCCCCAGCATTTTTTCTTGGGACGCAGCACCCAGTAAATTTTAAAAACACAATTCTTTTTTTTCACCACAGGTGAATTAAAAGGTTAAAAAAAATCCCGTTTTTTTTATATCAAAACATAACAGTTCCCGTTTTTTTTTGACTTTTAAACCCCGCACTTTTTCCTTTTGGGACGAAAGCAATTCGAAAAATTTTAAAAAAAGCAATTAAATTCCCCCACAGGGAAATTTGGGAAAGGTGCAAAAAAATCCTTTTTAAAATTTAATCAAAACAAAAACAGTACTTTGGTTTTTTGTTTTTTGCGCACCCGGGAACGGTTCATTGACGCAGCTTTCTACGAAAATTTTTAAAACAGAAATTTTTTATTTTCACCACGGGGAAATTTAAAAGGGTTGAAAAAAAATACCGTTTATTTATCAAAACATAACTTTACGTTTTTTTTGCTTTTGGCGCACCCGGAAACTAGTTCTTTGACGCAGCAATTTGGGTAAATCTTAAAACGGGAAATTTTCTAATTCCCCCACGGGTTTGAATTAAAAGGTAAAAAAAAATACCGTTTTTATAAAAACATAACAGTTTTAAGTTTTTTTGGACTTTTGCGCACCCAGCCCCCCCCCCCCCCGGGGGTTCATTGACGCGGGCACTACGTTTTTTAAAATGCAATTCTATTTTTCCACCCCCAGGTAAATTTTGAAAGGTGCAAAAAAAAAAACCGTTTAATTATATCAAAACATAACGTTACGTTTTTTTGATTTTTCGCACCCAGCACTGTTCATTGACCAGATCACTTAAAATCTTAAAAAAAAGGCAATTCTATTTTCACCCAGAAAATTTAAAGGTGCAAAAAATACCTTTTTATTTTATCAAAAAAAACCCAGTTACGTTTTTTTTTGATTTTTTGCGAAAACCCCGCCCCGTTCATTGACGAAAGCTCTACAAAAATTTTAAAAACAAAAAATTCTAAAAAACCCCCACAGGTGAATTGAAAGGGTGAAAAAAATTTACCTTTTTATTTTATCAAAACATAACAGTAATTTTTTTGATTTTTTCGCACCCAGCACTTTTTCCCATTGAGAAAGCATTTTAGGGAAAAACTTAAAACAGAAAATTTTCTATATTCCCAAAAAAGTTGAATTGAAAGGTGCAAAAAATACAGTTTTTTTATCAAAAATTTAACAGTTATGTGTTTTTTGACTTTTGCGCACCCAGCACTGTTTTTTGACGCAGAAACTACGTAAATCTTTAAAACACAATTCTTTTTTTCACCACGGGTTTAATTGAAAGGTGCAAAAAATTTAGGGTTTAAATATTATACCCAAAACAAAAACCTTACGTGTTTTTTTTTGGACTTTGGCACCCAAAATTTTTCATTGACCCAGCATTCTACGTAAAATCTTAAAACAGAAAATTCTATCTTCCCCAAAAGGTGATTTAAAATTTTTGAAAAAAATTTCCCGTTTATTAATCAAAACAAAACCATTCCCGTTTTTTGGGACTTTTGGCCCCCCAGCACTGTTCTTTGCGCAGAAACCAACGTAAATCTTAAAACAGCAATTCTATTTTCCCACCACGGGAAATTGAAAGGTGAAACAAAATACCGTTTTTTTTAAATCAAAACAAAAACTTTCGTTTTTTTTTGGCCCTTTTGCACACCCATCAGGGTTCTTGGGAGCGGAATCTACGAAAAAATCTTAAAACAGCAATTCTATATTCACCACAGGGAAATTTAAAAGGGGGAAAAAAAATACTTTTAAATTATATCAAAAAAATACCTTTTCGTGTTTTTTGACTTTTGCGCAACCCACACTGTTCATTGCGCGGGAAATCTACGTAAATCTTAAAACAGCAATTCTATATTCACCAAGTGAATTAAAAGGGGTTTCCCAAAAAAATACCGTTTTTTATATCAAAACAAAACGATACGTGTTTTTTGGACTTTTGCCCAGCCCCGGGGTTTGGTTTGGACACCTTGCAGTTAAATTTGAACCCAGCAATTTTTTTTTTGATTAGGGGGGATTGAGAATAGCTTTTATTTGCCTTTCTTTTTTTTTAAGAGACTTTAAAAAACTATTCCATCCCTTTCCTAAATTTTTTTATTTTTCTAAACATGGAGCGAAATGCTTGTGGTAAGCGACCCAAAGAGGGGGTAGCACATGGAGGAGAGGTACGAGAGAAGGTGCCCCTTTCCCCAGTGCTGGCGAAAAACCCCCCATGCCAGGGGATCGTCTTTTTCCCGGCCCGTCGGGCCTTTGTCATCGCTGGGTCAGGGCCCTGTGAATCTAAAGAAACGAACATTGTCGCCAAATCTGTCCTTAGTGGTTTTTCCCAACCTCCCATCTAGCATTTTAACCTCCCCCTTTCCTCGCATTCACGGCCCCCAAATGTCGTCTTAAAGCTTCACAGCATCCGCCCAAAATTTGAAGCAGCCCAAATTCAACTTCGTTTCCCCCACCACGTGGATAACCCATTGTCTGAAGACCTCTTTGATGAAAAAATGCGGTTGGGGTCAGAAGGCATTTTAAAAAAGATCAAGGGGATGATTTAGTTTTCTTGACGCCCAGTTACTGTTTGCCATCAAGGAGGTAAAGGGAAAACCCGGTTTTTTGGGCCAAAATCCCGGGGGGGTGGGCAACGCCTTGCAGTGCCCCTTGTTTGTAGCCCGCACTTCTGGATCCCGAAAGTCGGGACAAACCAAGTCACCTGGGTTGATGATTTTGATGATAATGACGAAAATTGCGGATCCATCCTGGTTTTTTCCCGCGGGAATTTTGTTTTGCGAGCGCTTCACCCTTTGGATGAGGAGGAAAAAAAAAGGGGTAGTGTCCAATTGGGGTTCCCCCCCAAAAAAAAGGGAAAAGGGCCCGGTCGCAGAAGTCTGCTGTTTAAAAATTCCGCCACCCCAGGGGGTTCACCCCGCAAACCCTGCTCCTCGTTTATCGCCGTAAAAAAGGTCCGGGACCCCCCTCAAGCCGGGGCCTTTTTTAGAGCAAGCCTCTGATTAAACCCAGCTGTCATAGGGCCCCCTTTTGCCGTAAACCCCATAAGTAGGGGCCCAATAACCTTAAGGGTTTAAAACCCACCACCAACATCCCCCTAGCCCACTTTGAAACGAATGCAGATTAAAAATGAGGGAACCCCTTGGGCCCAAAAAAAAGGCCAGACCGACCCCGGGGGCCTCCAACCACTGTAAAAACCCTTTGCCCTCCCCCCTCCTCCTTCCTGCCACCCCCAAGGTTCCTCAGCTCCCCATTTCCCCCGGGGTCATGTTTCAGGGTTTCAGCCTCCGCTTCAGCCCCCCCCCCCCCCCCGTCCCCCCTTTAAAGGTACCCCCACCCCGAGACCCCCCTTCCCCCTTCCCCTTTTCCGCCATTTTAAAACGACCTGAAAGCCGTACGGGGCCCCATTTCAAAGCCCAGCCTTCTGTTTCCGGGTTTTGGGAGCAGAAGAAAAATTTTTTAAACCCCCAAAACCACCCCAACCCAAAAGGGCCGAATGTCGGCTTTGGCCAGGTTTTTGGGCCCTTTGGGAAAAATTTTTGCCTTTCCGTCTGGTGGAAAACAGTTGGGTTCCGCCAGTCATGGCCCTCGCCTCCCCCCAATTTTCCAAAAATGCCGAGAAAATTTTTTTTCTTTGCCAAAAAACCCGTCCCCCCCCCAATGGCCACCCAAACGTGTCATCTAAAATTTTCAAGGGTGTTTTTCTGCATCTGGGGTCCGGAAAAGTCCATTCAACCCCCGGGAAAAGGGAAACTAAAAAGCACGGCCCAAGGCCCCAATACTCTGGACAGCGAACTGGGTGAGCTGGGTGGTTGTCTGGGGGGGTTTGACGGGCTTCGGCTCGGGGCGCCGCTTTCAAAACCGCAGGGAGGTGCAGGGCTTTTCCCCCAAGGTCCCTGGTGGCTTTCAGTGCCCAGAGACCCCAAAAGGCCGTGGTTAAAAATTTAATCTCCCTTTGGGGGACCGTCCACTCACAGGTCGGAGCTGTGGAGGGCCCTTTTTAAAGCACGGGGACCGAGCGCTGGCTGGGTGACAAAAACCCTTGTCCAGGCAAGGTGGTGTGCAAAAGGGCAAAATTCTGTTTGGCCCACCCTTAAGTCGGTGGGGCTGGAGCACACCCCTTTTTCCCCCTGGCACATGTCATGAACCTTGTCGTCCAAAAATTTTCTAAAGAGCAACCCCCGGGGGCCCGGGACTCCTGCTGAAGGGGCTCAAGGTCGGGATTTTGGGCACTCCGGGCCTTTCCCGGAAACCCTGTTTTCCTTTCCCCCCTGGCTGCGTTGCGCGTCGTCGGCCTCCCCGTAAAACCTTTCCATTTTTGGGGACGTGGAAACCCAACCGGGGAATTCCCCCTCCACATCTCCAGCGATTGTGGCAGAGCGAAATTTCCCATTACGCATTTACGAATTTGACACGGGCCGGGAAAAGGGCGCGGTGGCCTCGGGGTGTTGAACCCCCGAGGTGGAGGCAGGTGAAAGAGCTCGGGCCCCCATCCTTCCGGGTTTTAAAGAAGCCCCCAAAAGGGTCAGTGGGGGGAAAAAATGCCCTTGTCAGCATGACCCATTGGGGTTTGACTTAGTTCTGGAACGATCTTTGGGACCACTCTAAAAACAACGGGTCCCCCCCAAGCGGGGGGGGAAGGAGAGGCTCAGATGCGGCCCCACGGGGCCTTTTCCCCTCCGTAAAAATCCACAAGGCCCCAACGGTTTTTCCCCCAATTTCTTTTTTTTTTTTTTTTTTTTTTTTTTTTTTTTAAAAAAGGTGCAAAGAAAAACCTTTTATTTAACAAAACAAAACATTTTGGGTGTTTTTTGACTTTTCCCGCCCCCAGAAACTTTCTTTTTGACGCAGCATCTACGAAAAATCTTAAAAAAACTTTTCTTATTCACCCCGGTAAAACTAAAAATTTTTGCAAAAAAAAAACAGTTTTTTTATATAAAAACCATAACGTTAAACGTTTTTTTTGGGCTTTTGCGCATCAGACTTTTCCCATTGACGAAAGCATCTACGTAAATCTTACAACAGAATTCTATATTCCCACGGGTAAAATTTGAAAGGTGAAAAAAATACAGTTTATTAACAAAACATAACATTTTATTGTTTTTTGATTTTTTGGCGCCCCAAAAGCACGGTTCTTTGACGCGGAAACTACGTAAATTTTTAAAACAGCAATTTTTTAAACATATTTTTTAAAGGGTGTAAACATTATACTTTAAACAATTAAGTAACGTGTGACTGTAAATTTTGTAAAAGATAATTGTAGGGTCCTTTTACAGTAGTTAACTTAAAAACAGGTAAAACTGCTAGAACAAGGAAATATACGTTTTTGCCGGAATATTTAAAAAAAACTAACAGTAACTAAAGAAGAGAAACTTATGTGTCTCTCGTGGGGATTTCAAGAGACGGGGTGAGTGGGAAAAGTGAAGAAGAATGTGTTTTTTTTGTTAAAACTTACCATATAGTTTTTAGAATTTTAATCCATGGCTCCCGGGTTTCCTCTTTTTGGGGCAATAACAGGGGAATCAATTAATAAAATTTCCCCAATAGAAATTTTAAATTTAACGGCGAATTACTCTGAAAGGGGAGGGAGAATGGGTCCTTCCATTTGGAACGATCCCCCGCCCTAGCTGCAATGGGGGAAAGAAAAAAAAAGTCCTAAGGGGGAGGGAAATCTGCCAGACCTATATCAGGACCGCCATCTCGGGTGTTAAGGAGATGGAGAGTTGTGCTACTTCGGATAGCAATTTTTGCAATTGGAGCCAAAATTTCTTAATAAGGGGGAACCCCCACCACATATGCACATCGTCCGTGCCCACACCCCTTTCCCAACATAACGAAGAACCGGTGCATGTGAGACACTCTGGTGGGCGGAGGTACCATCTAAGCTGAATTTTATGCTAGTTTTGTAGGATTAGAACTTTAGAATTTGCGAGGGGGAAAAAAGGCTTGTTGCCATTGATCTATTGGAAAGGGGGCTGTAATTAAGTTCTTTTTCCCATTTAAGGAGGGGCGGGGAATTTCGGGGGTTTGTCAAATTCCATAATCATTGATAAATCAGGAGAGACCTTTGCCACACCCCAAATTTCCCACTAATAAAGTTATAAAAACTGGGGTCGGAGGGAGGGGATTGGGGGCCCAATGAATCTTGGATGGTTGGCGGAGTTGAAGGGTTTTTGGAAAAAAAAAGAGTTGGACTGGAGGATGCAGATATTTGGGGGAAAAGAGAAAAGAAGGATCCTTGAAGAGTTGGTCCAAACAAGATATATTTTATTTTTCCCCGCATGGAAAAAAAATTTTATTCCAGCAGTTGATGCAGCAATGGAATTTTTCATATTAAAGGGGGATCGGGAGTGTGATACAAGGGTTTTTGGGCCCATACCTAAATAGATCTAGCAAAGATTGTAGCCTAGAGTCAGGAAAGAAACCTAACAGGGGAAGCTAGTAATGGGTTTAACAACAGGTGAAAGGGGAAGTGGATTAAAGGGGGACCCAGGGAAAAAGGTGGGCGAGGGTGCAAAAGAAAAAAGGCTTGCTCCAGGGAATTGCTTATTGTAAACTTAAATTTAGGGACCGCTAATCCTCCTTGGGTCAGTCTATAGAACAGAGTGTCCTTTTTAATCCTAGGTCTACGGCCTTCCATAAAATTTTGGGATAACATGTTTTGCATTTTATGAAGTATAGGTGCGGAATCAGATATGGGATCGATCTGAAAATAAAAAAATTTTGGGGCAAGGGGGACATTTTAAAAACATTTATTCTGGCCACCAGGATAATTTTAAAGGCAATAACTTTTTGTTTCGTTTCCAGGGTTCAGTAAAATTTTATAATTATTCCTAAGGCTGAGAGGGGACGCTAACTCTAATTCCTAAATGGGGTAAAAAAAAAAACTGACCTTAAAAAACCAAATCGGTTAGAAGGTTTTTTTGGGAGGGGGGGCATTATTTACGGGAATAGCGTTGTTTTGGAAGCTTTTTAATTTTATAAAATGAGAGGGGGGAAAAATTTTTTAAAAGATTTAAGAATTTCACAATCGGGGAACTTGGGTTATACAATTTAATAAATCACCGCGTAGAGACTGTTTTTAGGGGTGGACCTTGTTAACTTTTGATCCCGTATGGGGTTAGACCTAATATATTCTGTAGGGGTTTCCCATGCATAAAAAAGTTTAAAGGGGGAAAGGGGGGACAGCCCGTCGGGTACCGTTAGTGATGTCAATGGGAGGGAGAGGAAACCAGAAGTTAGCCCTGAGCGATGGGCCGGTGTAAAAGGGCCATGATTGCGTCTAAAAGGAAACCAGAAAATCCAAAAAATTTAACACCGACCACATACGCCCATTCACTGGGGTAAAAAGCTTTCTCTGCATCGAGTGATAAGAAAGCAACATTGTAAAGGGGGGGAACAGCAATCTGGATAGTTCAAAATGCGTCTTTTGCGTCCCTACCTGCCTCCCTTGAACAAAGCCGACTTGGTCACTTTTGAACAAGAGGGGGAAAGATACTATTGAACGTAGGCAAAAATTTTTTGGCATAAATTTAATATCTTTTTTAAAATAGGAGATGGGGCCTATAATTTGGGGGGCAGTCTAAGGGTTTTTCCTGGCTTCGGGATAGTGTGATGGTTTGCTTTGGAAGTTCCTTTAAGGGATGACCCCCAAGGGCAATGTCTTTCAAAGGGGAAGTGAGGTGGGAGGAGAGGACGCTGAGAAAATTTGGGTAAATTCGTTGGAGAGGCCATCGGGGCCGGGGCTTTATTTATTTTGCTAATTGAATGGCCTTCGATTTCTGATATGAAAAAGGGTTTGTTTAAGTCGTTTAGTTGTTCAGAGTCCATAAAGGGGAGATTAACAAATGGAGAAAAAAGTTTATATCGGTGTAGTGGCTCGGCATGTTCCAAAAACCCGGAAAATTAAAAATTTTAGAATAATTCTGCAAAGTTTTTGGCGTTTTCTATAGGATTAATAAAAGTTTGGCTCCAGAAAAAGGGTTTTGGGTGGGAAATTCTAGAAAGTCTTTTTGGGAAATTTTTTTTTTTTTTTACTAAGATTTTACGGTTTTACACCTTTAGGAAAAATTTCCATTTCTTTTCGTAAATTAAATTCGTTTTCTGAAGATATATGGATCTAAGGTTGTTCTTTAATTCACTAATTGTTCTTTTTTTTCTAGAGGAGGGGTCTTTCTTGAACCTAGTCTGTTTTAAAAGGTCAGCAAGTACCTCATCTAAAAGGCCTGTCTTTTCTCTTTTCCCTGCCAGCCAACTGGAAAAAATCCCCCTAATAAAGGCTTTATGAGCACACCAAACCAGACACAGGGGAAGCCTTTGGCAACATTGAGGCAAAGAAGGTTTTTAAGGTGCGATTTTAAAAGTGACGTTGTTTGGGATTCTTGAGGGGGGTGTTTTTTTAATCGCCAAGGTAATTCTGGAAGTAGGGGGGAAAAACTTTCATACACATTTATTGGGGGTGATTGACCAGGTATATATCCAAGTTGGATGAAAGAATTTGGGGTTAAGCACTTTTTTACATCAAGAAAAATCTATGCGAGAGAGACTTTTTTTAAAGCAGAAAAAAAAGGAATGTTTTTTTTTCAGACGTGTTGTAAAACGCCATACCGTCTGAAAATCCCTTCTGAAATAAAGATGGAGGTCTCTGACAGTTTTTCCCCTCTAGTTCTGGATCTATCTATGTCATTACACGCCACAAAGTTGTAAAACACCCCACAGGATTTCCACCCCTTCTCAGTCCCCTTTCTTGTTTACAATCCCTTAATAAAAGGAAATTTTTTTTTGTTTTGGTGCGTAAAGGTTTTCAAACGTGTAGGGGTTTTGAGTTTATGGTGCATACTAGAAAAAAAAGCGACCTTTTGGTCGATAATGGAATGTTGGGAGAGAGAAAGTTAGGGGTTCCTAATTAATATCGCCAACCGCCCTTTTTTTTTGGGGAAAAGTGTTAAAAAATAATGGGGAAATGTTTATTTTTAATCTAAAATGGTCTGTTGCGGTTAGTTAGTCCCGAAGGCAAAAACGCTGCAGCCGTTTAGTAATTTCCTCCAGAGCAAGGAGCGTTGAAGGGGGAGTTCAGGACCCCCCACTTAAAAGAAAAAATTTAAACCGACTCTAATAATTAAAAAAATAGAGATGAGTTGCATAATTAGGTTAGAAACGTCAACTCTCTGAAAGGGGCCCCCGGAAAATCCACAAACACCCTAGAGGGCACATTTTAAAAAGAAGGGGAAAAAAAAAATGGAGAAGATGGCGAACGGGACTGGAAACATCGAATCAAGTCCATTCCTGAAAAGGGGAAAAATTAACACGGGCAATCCTGCCTGACCGGGAGGGAACAATATCAGGCAATAAAACAAAAAAAGAAGTGGGGTTTCTCCCGGGGGAGCCCCCAATTAAAGGGGATTTTAAAAAAATTAAACAAAAGTACATTTTTGCTTTAAGATTTGGGGAAAGAAAACTTTGTCTGACCCAAAAAGGGTAATCATCTCCCACAATTTTTTTCTTTCGACTGGGCTAAACCCCAGAGGAATGAGGTTCCAGATTTTTGGGGGAGCGGAAGCCTCTTTAGGGGAATGCACGTAACTGTGTACCTTTCTCTAGTTAAATCAATTTACAGGGAAACCCCACCTATTTGGAATTCACGATCTCGCAAGACTTTGGTTTAAAAGGGTAAAAATCCTTTCTTCGTAACATGGTTTGCGCAGAGAGATCAGGGGAAAAGGAAATAGCTGGAAACGCCGGTAGATTTTTTAGTTTACGGGGGACGGAGGAATCCTCTTTGACATGGAAGAAATGGGGTTCTGGCAAGGTGTCTCGTGGGACTTGCCCAGGAAAATTCTTGGTTTTGGGATTCTTTATCCGTAATGAAACTCTTGATAGTAGTGTTTTTTAGAACCAAGGACAGAGGTCTACAAAATCAATTTAATTATCAGGGGACACGGGTTCGGGGGAAGCCACGGATTCTGACTTATTTCGGCGGGGAGCGGTCTTCCAGGATTAATTTGTTTGTCAGATTGTACTTCCTCCTTAATTGACTGTTGGATCTATCAGGGGTTGTGGGTTTGGCAAAGTAGCCATTTTTTCCCCTTCAATATGACTTCGGGATGCAAGGATTGAATTCTTGCTTTAGATCAAAAAAACATCTCTTTTAGGGCGGGTAAAAGATAGAGCGGAAGGAGGGGAACACTGCGAAAGGGGAAACAGTGGTGAAGGTTGGGCCTCAAGGGGCCCGGGATCTAGATCCCCCGATTAGCCCTTGATGAAAGGGGGGGGGAGGAAGGGGAAATTGGGGGGACCTCTTTTAAAAAAGATTGGGGTGACTGAGAAGAGAAGAAAAAAACTCCGGGTTTAGAGGGTTGAGTCTTTTTCGGGTTTTTCTTTTTAGGTGCCTCCCATTTTATAAGAGAGGACCCAGTGAAGAGGAAGGGACGTATATATTTGTTTGATTATGAGTGGTGAAGTATTTGCTACTTTATTTCTTTTTTTTATTATTTTTTATTTATTTATTATTTTTTTATTTTTATATTTTTTTTTTTTAGTTTTGATTTTTTTTATTTTTTTTTTTTAAATTTTTATTATACTTTTGGAAGGTTCGGGCGAGCGCCGGACATTTAGGTGCGCGGGGTTTAAAAGAGGTTTCCCAGAGAAAAAACCGGGGGATCCGAGGCTTCCCGGGGGTTTCCGGGATTCCGGCCGAGGTAACCCATCCTTAATTTTCACAGGGGGAAGGGGAAACCGCCCCAGAGCTCCCGCTCTTGTAAAGGCCGTGCCCTCGTGTGCAGGGGGAAAATGGGACCCCCTGTCGCTGGGACCCCGGGGTTGAATTTCCAGTCCGAACTTGGGTTATATGGGTGGTGGGGAGGCAATTCTGTACTGGATTTTGCTCTAGATCAAGGGGTGCCATAGACATAAAATCAGGGTCTTGCTCCAGTTATAAGGGTTTTGTTGGGGGGCAAAATGAAAAAAGGGGGACTTGAAAAAGTTCACAATTTCACGAAGGCTTGAGCGAGTTTTTTGCAGAACGGTTTTGTTTTTTTATCAAACTGTGCTGTTGACAGGGGTTGTGTGCTTTTAGTTCAAGGGTAAGGTGTGTAGCGTTTTAATTAAGCAACTTCCAACTTATGCATTGAGTGTAGACTGTGCTGTAAATGAGGAAGGTACTGTTAGCTGTACAGGCAGTCACAGAATCTGTTGGGCCAGAGAGTCGTGTGCTTAAAATGAAACTGTGCCAGAACAGTGTGGTATAGCTATTTGGTTTAAAAATTTTCCAGAGCTGGGTTTTTAAAAAAACCCCACGGTTTAATTCTGCCTTTAGATCCTATTTGTTAGGGTTGAAGATGTGGGTTCGCAGCAGCAAATCTAGGAATTAGTAGCCGATACTGGCCTCCCCTTGTCAGCTCAGTGGAGATAGAGCCCACACGCCGAAACACAAGATACAAAGGCGCCAGGCCCAGTGCCCAAGTCCGACCAGGCAGTTAATTCACCACGGAGGAGCCGGGGGGGGGCCCACGGGGCTGCGGAAGATCTGCTCCCTGCTGCAGGCAGTTGACTGGGACAGTCGGGGGCTTACAGCCAGACTCGGGAAATTCACTACAGCTTTTCTTTCGGAGAGCCGGATAGGGGGCCCCGGACGGAGCGTCAGACACCGCCGACGTCCCGGGGGAAGCCGAAAGGTGCCGGGAGCCGGGGGGGCCGCAGCTCTAGATCGTGTGCTCTGCTGCGGGCTAGAAGGCCGTCGGGGCCCACAGCCCGACTGCGGGTTTCACCGCGCCTTTCTTTCGGCGAGAGCCGGACAGGGGGGACGGGCACGCTCAGGGACCGGGCCCACGTCGGGGGAACCGAAGGGGCCGGGAGCCGGGGGGGCTGCACGGGGCTGCAGCTTTTTTAGATTTTTTGTCCTTTCTGCGGGCAGTAACCGGACAGTCGGGGCCCACCGCACAGATTGCGGATTTCACCGCAGCTTTATTTTGGGGAGGTTTCCGGGCAGAAAACCGCGGGCGGAGCGCCCAGACACGTCTGGGGGAACCGAAGGTTGGCGGTATCTCACCCGGGCGTCCTGGGTGATTGGAGGGGGTCCGGAAAATCGCTGGTCGATTTACAAAGGAGGGGGAGGTTGGTTTTTTATTTGTCCACATAAAGCCGCTTTCCAAAGGGTGGAAGTAAATGGGGCCCCCTACCGAAACTGCTCCTTGGAGTGAGGGTTTTAGTTTAAACTCCGGTTGTAAGGGTGATAGGAGGGGGGGTTTTTGGGACCGATTTGTAGGGCTTGGTCTGATGAATGTCGGGACGGGGGCAGATGGGTTTCTCTCAAGTCAAAGGGTTAGTTGGGCCGCAAAAACGGAGCTCAAGGGGGGAGAACTCACAACGTGCGTCTATTCACATTCCCGCTCAGGCCCCGCCCCAGTTTCACAATTTCATCGGGGCTTCATTTGGGGGTGGGTTCGGGGTCCAAGGGAGTGCAAGTGGGGCATAGCTCTCAGGGTGCTCATCTCAGGCAAGTCAGGTCTGTGTTGAAACTGTGCCGGAGGAGCGGGGGAGGGGGAGGAGGAGGGGGTATTCCTAGCAAACCCCATGTTACCGGGGCTCCCTGTTTGGAAAGAGGTTGCGGATTTTTTGGGGGAGGAGAAGATGAGGGAAAACATTTGTAATGCCCCTCGACCCCGAGGCTTGGGGAAAACAAGGGTCCACTCTACTGAGTGTTGGAGCCCATTCCTCCAACATGATCCTCGCATTAAGGCCATCAAAATGAACAACAGTTACTGGGTGGCCACCCTCCGGGATCCCCGGTACAAAACAAAAATCAGCACTTTCCTTCCACCCACCCAAATAGAGAGTAAAATGCAGGAAATGGAGACCTTGCTGATTGATCAACTGGAGACAGCGGTTGCGTCTGCTTCACGTTCCCCACATGTCCCCGGTGGAAAAACATCAGCGACGTGACAGCAGTAGAGTGCCAGGTAGGCTTTAGCGGCAGCAGCAGGCAAGGTGGCAGAAGTCTAATGGGTGACCTCTGGCAATTTTTGTTTACCACCTCACCAACGCATGCAATGCAGGGCACACATCCAACACACAGAGATCAGCTTAAGATCATGGTGCACGACTATCTGCGTCTCAACACCGATTTTTTTTGCTTGTGTTCCGGACCCAATAGCCTTCGGGTATCCAAATGAACGAATGGCCAGAGCTGGCTCGTCACGCATAGAGGTGTTGTCCTGCCCAGCAGCCAGCGTCATATCTGAGCGGACCTTCAGCACAGCTGGAGGAGTCATTACAGACAAACGCATCCGGCTTTCCACAGATAATGTGGATCGTTTAACTTTCATCAAGATGAATCAGGCATGGATCTCTGATGATGTTGTGGCCCCAATTGCCGAGGTCACCGATTAGTTTCCAGTCTACTTCACATTCCTTTTCAAACAGAAATGGTCCTCTTGAAAACTTTTTTTTAAATGATCATCTCATACAGCCATTTTTATTCTCTTTTCCCAACAGTTCATTTTGCTGGTTTTGCTGTGAGGAGACTGTAAAAGACAGCAAGGTTTCATGACAACACCGTATTCCATTTACTCACTTTATCTTAAGAAGTTTTCACATTGTCAATGGTTTTGAGGTCATGTTGCTGTGAATACAGCAATAATCATGGTCCTTTGGAACAGAAATGTGGCTTCTAAGTGGCATTTCTCCCTCACAATTTTTAATAGTGGCTGAGAAGTCATATTTATAATTTTTTGGGGTCATGTTGCTGTGAGATACAGCTATAATTATGGTCCTTTGGAACAGAAATGTGGCTTCTAAGTGGCATTTCTCCCTCACAATTTTTAATAGTGGCTGAGAAGTCATATTTATAATTTTTTGGGGTCATGTAGCTGTGAGATACAGCAATAATCATGGTCCTTTGTAACAGAAATGTGGCTTCTAAGTGACATTTCTCCCTCACAATTTTTTAACAGTGGCTGAGAAGTCATTTTTTATAATTTTTTGGGTCATGCTGCTTTGAAATGCAGCAATACTACAGGTCCTATTATAAAAAAAATGTTGTTTCTAACAGACATTTGTTCTTCACAATTGACCAAAGTGGCTCAAGGGTCATGCTTTGAATTTTTGGGGGCTTTTTGGGCTGTGACATGCAGCTATATTACGGGACTTTTTCTAAAAAATGTTGTTTCTAACAGACATTTGTTCTTCACAATTGACCAAAGTGGCTCAAGGGTCATGCTTTGAATTTTTGGGGGCATTTTGCTGTGACATGCAGCTATACTACAGGTCCTATTCTAAAAAAATTTGTTTCTAACCGACATTTGTTCTTCACAATTGTCAAGAGTGGCTAAAGGGTGATGGTGCTGTCAGAAACAGGAATAGGTAGGACACTGTTAATGGACACATATTGCAAAATGACTTGTATTTGCAAGATCTTAACATAGCTATCAATCCCTGTATTGAGAAACCCATTTTAATACAATGAAAAAAAGAGAAACAAAGACATGGTGGGTTTCCCCATCCTATTTTAAAAATGTGTTTTCTAGAATTAAGTACAAAAAAACTTGCATGTACAAAATAGCTGTTAAAAAAATTCCTCTGTATTGTACAAGGGGGGTACAGGAAAAACTTGACCAGATGTAGGTTATTCAGAGGACATGGAGTATGGAGCATGGACAGAGAACAAAGTACAGAACCATTTCCTCCAGCACGTTGAGAAAAAATGAAAAAAAAGAATCCCAAAGATAAAGGGCACCTGGGTGTAACAGGAGCGTTAAACCACCAGTATTTCCAAGTGAAGCTCAATTGGTCCACACTCATACGGAGGGGCAAGCGCTACCCAGGTATTGACTGTGTACAGAGGAAGGCTGGAGTTCTAAAACTTCCGCTTCCGCACTCTGCTTCAGCACGACAGTTTTCGTTGCTGCGTCATCAGGGCATTTTAACCTGCATGTTAATAGATGACGGACGCCAGCCTGGGCTTTCACCGCACCCACTGTAACTCCGGCCCTGGGTCATGCTGTGGCCCAGGACAGGTATAGTCAATGTCCAGTTCAACTAAAATGGTGGTTGAAAGACTCCTTTTTCCGGCACTTTTTAAATGTGGGGGTCATGCTGGTTTGGGGCTCTTGCTGTGGCCCAGGACAGGTATAGTCAATGTCCAGTGAAACTAAAATGGTGGTTGAAAGACTCCTATTTCCTGCACTTTTTAAATGTGGTGTTGATGCAGGTTTGCGGATCCTGCTGTGGCCCAGGACAGGTATAGTCAATGTCCAGTTCAACTAAAATGGTGGTTGCAAGACTCCTTTTTCCCGGAAATTTTTAAATGTGGGGGTCATGCAGGTTTGGGGCTCATGCTGTGGCCCAGGACAGGTATAGTCAATGTCCCGTTCAACTAAAATGGTGGTTGAAAGACTCCTTTTTTGCGCCACTTTTTAAATGTGGGGGTCATGCAGGTTTGGGGGGTCATGCTGTGGCCCAGGACAGGTATAGTCAATGTCCATTCAAGTAACTGATGGTTCAAATCAAACTGCTTCTGGGACTTTTTAATTTGTGGGTGATGGGAGGTTTAAGGGTCAGGCTGTGGTACAAGACAGGATAGTAATGGTCTGTGACTTTTTTTCTGTGACTTTTATAACCTAAGTGTTTTTGCCTAAGATGTAGCACGTATCCATTTGACTGTTGTGGATGTTAATTTCAGCTTCTCCAGCCTTGTTTGGGTTTTAATAATGAAGGTGTTGTTTGCCTCCCATAGACTTTAATGGTCATCGCGCATAATCGATGCTCACTATCGAAAAACCTTATCGATAGCGGCCGACTATCGACGTTCGATCGATCTCGATAGCCAACGCAATCGCTCAACACTAGTCTGTACATCCAAATAGATTTTTTTTGAAAAAAAAAAATGAGCATAGGTGAAAATTGGTGTGACAGCAAAATGCAAGCACAATCCAATGTCAGCAGCAATATCGGCTTCTGATATTGGATTGTGCTTTTATTTTGCTGCCACACCAGTGTGCATCTATGGTGTTGGAACTACGGTGTTCCCCTTGGGTCTCAAAGCAGTCATGTCACATACATTGCTTATATAACTGTGCAGCCAATCACTGGCATCAACTTGCCTGTACAGTACAACACATGACTTCTGAGGCCAGTGTACATGACAACAAAAAGCTGGGAATAGGCTGAGGACATGGGAACTCCCATTGTGCTGGAATGGTGGCAGCAGTATTTTTACAGCACTCAAAGGGCAGATATCTGGCGTCTTTTCAGCCCGATAACAGGCGCAGCCCTGTTCATACGTAAAGCTATAGATTTATTTCTTCGCTATGGCATTTCTAGGCAAATTACTGCTGAAACAGGTATACTATTTCCAAAGTGGTATACCTGAGCCAGAAATGTCGTACAAGCGCTAGAATGCGCCTGCTTTATGACCCGCTGTAGAGTAGGTTAATAAATCAGGCGTATTCTATGCCATTATTATGCGTATGAAATTTGGCGTTAACACGCCAGATTTCATGCATGTCTCCCATAGTTTGTAAATGGGTTTATGAAATTTTGAAAAACATTTTAACTTTTTTACACCATTCCTCCCCACCGCCTCACCAAAATAACATATTAGACAAGTGGACAAAATCGGGGCAAGTTGAAGTGAAATAAAATCTACACTATGTGACATCATGAAATATGGAGTGTGACATCATCACATCTAATGTGTTACACCCTTGATGGCTTAATACCATTGCCAAGGAGTATAAAAATGGCTCTGACCATGAGGTTGATTTTCTACAGCTAACTTCTAAAGTGGGCTTCTCATGTAATATCAGGACTGTGTTTTGGGGATTTAGCTGGTAATGTGTTCAAGGATCTTAAATTGGTAAAATATAAGCGACAACGGATAGTAAAAATATTGTTGGGAAATTAAAGACAGTTAAATTAGATACTCAATGGTTAATGGAGTACACAAGGTGTACAGTAACTGAATCTAGGAAACCGTGCAAATGAAGATAGCTGTTCAGTGCAAACCAAGTAAGAAAATTGTTTTTAATTAGCACCTTCCCCAAGAACTACTGATTAATACTGTTTGGTTTGGTGAAAAGCTTTCAGCTGAGTAATTTGTACAGCCATTACAACATTTTGTTAGACCAGGACTCCTGTTGTTAAACACAAACAGCAGATGATAATGGTAGATGATGAGTTTGTCATGTAACAATTTGCCTTATTAAACAAAAAAAAAAAGGAAAAGAGAAAAAAAACAAAACTAAGAAGCTTTATACGAAACCCAATACAGTAGACAAGAGCGGAAATCACGCATTTAGAAACCACCAAAATTACTGTGTTCTCCACTAGTGTTTTGGTTACTTGAAGCAGAATCTAAATTGCATTTATGTACAATTTAATGGTATTGTGATGAGGGCAGGCGCTGTCTTTTCTCCACTCTTATCCCACATCTATCATTTAAGATCAGTTATTCCAGTTTTTGTCTTGTTTTCAAAAACACCAGCAAAAATAAAAAATTTTTATCGCTCTATATCTTTTTTTTGCTTTTGATTATTCATAGTTCATTTTTGTTAGAGCTTTGTTTAACATCAACTTGTGATTCTTTGCACTGTAACAGTATACCTGGCATATGGTGTCACTATGTCACTTGGTAATCACACAACAAATTAGTGATTTTTCTTGCTCAAGCCAAGGTGAACCAGTCCTAGTAAATGTAACTAAGGCCATAACAGAGCATGAGGGATTTTTCAGTCTGCTGGGATACGGTAATGACAAGGGCTGAGGCTTACGGCAGTGCCAAATAAGCTTCAGACAGCATAATAGTCTAAGAAGAAAAGCCACAGTGCACTAATGTGAAAAAAGAGCTGTCCACCACATGCAGTACAAAATCACCAAAGGTCATTTTATGGTAGCAATTGTGTCACAAAATTGGTGGTCATGCTACATGTCTAATACTCAGCACAGCTTTATAAATGATGGGCCCCTTGCGATGGCTGTCATTAAGTGCTTTCATCATAATAAACTTTAAACTGTTGGCTTTATGAATTGCCAGTCAGCTTCAGCTGTTCTTTGGATAACACTTGCAGTGCTTTAAGTGTGACAAGGCCTATTAGGAATTGCAACCATGTTTCAAGCCTACTTGGCTTCCCCACTCCTGGGGTGATTGCCATCTATTAAAAGGCATCTGGGAAGATTTTCCTCAAGCAATCTCTGATCAAGAGCTTTTTTGGGCTTTGACCTGCATTTCCTTCAAGACTTTTCTAAGGAGTTTTATAAGAGCAAGACTCCAGAGAATTTATAGCCACTTCTGATTAATACCTTTTTTAGATTTTTTTCAGCAACTCTCCCACTGTTACATGGATGTTACAAAAAAGCCTTTCATTGTTCGTATGGTGCTTGTCTCTGAACTTGGCCCCCTTTTTTTTTTTAAAGCTCGGCTATGTTCTTAGCAAAATGCTTCATGCTTAACCAAAATTCTGGTTTGAGTTTTTATTTTACTTTTTTTTTTACAAACTTTAAAAATACTAGGATTCATTTTAAAAAAAATATGGGATTTCTGTTTAAGTTTGTAGCAAAACAAATGCTATTGAGAAAAAGATAAAAATAGACATAAATACAATTTCATCGTCTTAACTTTGCCTTGAGAGTGACTAAAATCATGTCATGGCTGCAAATGGAATGTTAGGTAAATGTGTAAGGGAGATAATAAAATAAAAAAAGAGACTTAAACTAAATAAAAAATAAAACTAAGCGAAATAAAAAGGTAAATAAATACAAATAAAACAAATTAAAAAATTTTGAAAATTAAATTGAATAAATGTAAAAATGATATTTTTTTTTAAAACAAGCAGTATAGTAGTTTTCTTTTCTCCAAAGATATAATCATTCTTTTTTTTATAATTCCTATCTATCTATCTATCTATCTATCTATCTATCTATCTATCTATCTATCTATCTATCTATCTATCTGTCTGTCTGTCTGTCTGACTGTCTGTCTGTCTGTCTGTCTAGCTAGCTAGCTAGCTAGCTAGCTAGCTCTATACATATAAATATACACACACACATATATATATTTATATGTATATCTATATCTAGAGATTATATATATATATATATATATATGTATATACACATATACATATGAACACATATATGAATATATTGAATATATGTTGAGATAGATGTAAATATATTCTATATATGCATACAAAAATACACACACTATATTTACTGTATATACATATACACACATCTATCTATCTATGTATATATATATATATATATATATATATATTTATATAGTATCTATATATATCTATACATATACACACATATATATGAACACATACATGGATATATATTGAATATATGTTGAGATACATATAAATATATTCTATATTTACATACAAAAATACATACAAACACTGTATTTACTGTATATACATATATACACAACTCTCTATCTACCTATGTATCTCTCTCTATATCTATCTATCTATCTATCTATCTATCTATCTATCTATATCTATCTATCTAATCTATCTGTAGATATGTTGTAGACTACATGGGTATGAGCTAGCCTGTTTAAATGTTCAGCTTTTTGTATTCAGTTTTTGAAGCCAGAACCTAGAAAGGATTAAAAACAAGGAGAAGTCTTCTTTGATATATGTCCTCCAATCAAGGTCCATTCCTGGTTTTGGCTTCAAAAACCGAATCTTAAAGGTTGAACGTTTGAACGCAGCCTGAAAATACAGTAAATAATGGTATGTTCCAGCATAAAAAAAAGGGCAAACACTATGGAGTACAGTTTGGACACAGGTGTTCTTGGTGTGGTAAAAGCTACATGTGTGTTAGATATATCTAATGCAGTTATTAACATCTCGTTAAAACCAGGTAATGTCACATAAGAGGTTTAAATAAATGTCTCAGCCATGGACAATTACACAAGTAAATTGCAAAATCTTTGGAAGATTAGAATTTGTATTTAGTGAAAGCACCTAGGGGTTTGGGTGTGGAGAAGCATTTTTAAATGGTTGGACAATCTCCTGCAGTGAACAGCAGACATCCCCTCAGTGACTTGGAGAAAGGGGCAGAAACGCTCAATTGAAAGAAATCTACATTTTTTTAACAGGAAACTAGTTTTATGTTCTAATGCTAGAAACTACTACTAGTGATATTGTATTTTGTTCTCTTTCTGATTTATGTTTTTAGTATTTAGTTTCTAATTATTAGATGTTTGAATCTCAGGTTATTCAATTAATACAGGAAGACATTAGTAGATTTGAAATAATGTTATATACAATTCTCATGTTCTGAGATTAGTAATGGATTTGCATCCTTCAGTACTGGACACAGTTTGATAAATTCATCACCATCCACCAGTTTTGTGCTTTGGACATGGTTCAAAGTCAAATTTTCTGGGGATTCAGGCTGGCTCAAATAGTTTTTTGGCCGTAATTGCCCAAAAAAATCTTAACACAACTATAACCCTTAGGGTTAGGAGTACTTTACTGGCTTTGAGTGGTTCAACTTACCCATTCCCTGGTGATAACAATCCTGTGGTGCAGTTACGCTGACATCACTTCCGGCCCAAGGCCACATTAGGATCACCTATGTATCATTGGACTGGAAGTGATGTTGGAACAGCATTCATACAGGACCGGAAGCACCAGATAATGGATTAGTTAACTCATTTGAATCCAGTAAAAAAAAAAATGTTTTAGGTTTAGGACCAAAGTTAAAAAATTGTGTTAAACTGAACATGGAGAGATTTGAGCAACACAAATCATATATTAACATAGGTGCCGGCAGTAAAAGTACAGTCATCATGTGAAGCATGTTCTACTCTAAAGCACTGCCATGTTTTAGAGCCAACCTAGGCTTAATCCAAACTCTTGGCTCATGTTATGAATCGTGTCCCAATACAACGTCCCCCAACCAGACTGATTAGTTGACAGGTCTTTCCCTGGTCAATCTACGAGTTGAATCATTGTGAGCTGAGCACAGGGAACTAGAGAGGAGATGCTCAGTGAACACTTCTTGTCACATGAAACTATTTTCTCTAAAATGCAGCAGCATTATAAAATAAAGCATAGTTTATTAGGATTTTAGGACCTGAGGTTAAGCTAGCATGATCCTGCTGATGATTTTCCTTTAAAGGAAACCTGTCACCTGACACACACTGTTTAGTCTGCAGCATCCTGTTATAGGGCAGGAGAAGCTGAGCCGTTTTATGTTAGTATAAATTATCATTTACTCATTCCTGCTCACTGTATGTTTTTGAGTCCAGTAAGTGTTCCTATGCAGTGATGCACAACTATCACTATGTGCACACTCATATATACATGGAAAGCTGTCAGTCATTGTATGAGACCTCAGACTGGGCTAATTAAGGCCTCGAATAGGCACAGATTTATATTAATAACCTGCAAGTTATCACTGTTTGGCCACGGATGACACATGAAGTGTGGGCAAAACATGCTTGGCCGTGTACATATTATGGTCGATATCCCTTACTTGCCTTGTGTTATTATAGGTTATGTTTGTAAGGGATCTCACCATTGTCTGATTTATAGGTAATTATAAGAATCTTACATGGGGTTATGCATTGATTATAGTTTTGTTGTTAGGTGTCATATATATACTGGCCATATATATATACTTCCTCTCTATATGGGTGCAACAGTATATATATATATATATATATATATATATATATATATATATATATATATATATATATAAAATCACACACATACACACACACACATATATATATATATATACATATATACATACATATGTTTTTAAAAATAAAATCATTAGTACAAGTAATGAATGCAACCCTTTAGTATATCTTATTATTTGGAATTTATTCAGCCTGTACTTTCCCTGTTTGTTTAATGTGAGTGTGTAAACCTTGACACGATGCAGACATGGCTCCTGAATTTTATCCTCTTTATTTAAAGGGGTTTTCTCATCACAAGCTTTTGCACCTCCCTTGCAGGCTGCACAAGCTCCTTGTAACCAGAACACCTGCATTGGTGTAAATAGTTATACATACAACCTGACCTGATTAAACAAATGTGAGGAATCCACTCTGCTCCCCCCTCTGTTATCAGGCAGGAGGGAGAGGGGAACAGACTGTATAAGGCTGTGTTATATGAGGGGATAGTAAATCTAGCTGCTAGAGACTCAGTAATTGCCCGGATCTGTCACATAGAGCTGGAAGATGAGCATAGAGGAGCTTGGGCAGCCTTTATTATACAGAAACAGTCAGCACAAAAAGCTGAGGAAATTAGTTTCACTTTCATTTTCCACAGCTCAGCACAGATTGCAGACAGCCAATCACAGCACAGTGCGCATGTCCCATCAAAGGGGCGTGTCCCAACAGGCTGAACTAAATATCAGTCAGCCAATCACAGCAAAGGGGGCGTGGCCCGACCCACAGGCTGCACAATTAGCTCTAAACACACAAATTAGCTCATAGCTGCTATACTAGATGATTTAGGTAATGCAAACCAATTGCAAAAGTGCTTATTTTTACTTTCCTCATCATTAGAGATATGGTCTTTGTAGCGAGAAAACCCCTTTAAGCAATAACTTACGTAAACTCTTATTCCACCCTCAGGAGTGGAATGCGCCAAAAATATGCTATGCAAGGCATACTATACGCCAGATGTATGAACCCACACTTTCATATATTTGGGTGCCTTCTACACTAAGAAAATGCCAGTTCTAGACAGAAAAGGGGGACATATATGAAAACTGTCTATGTCCAAGACTTTCTTTGTTGCTTATAGCAACCAATCAGAGCTCCTGTTCATATTTCCAGTGCCCTATATGAATTGATAGGGGAGCTCTGACTGGTTGCTATGGGGAACAAAGGCATTCTTAGACCTAGACAGTTTTCAGACATGTCCCCCATAGAGCTGACATCCAGCACGTATTACTGGAAGGAAACAAAAACATAACAAATGTGCCTTGGATTAGACAGCAAACAGCGTTACAAAGGTCTTAGAATAAAAAGATTAACGACTAAAAACTTTTGTCTTACTCAGGGAAACCACTAACATATGTAATAATGATTTATTTTACCAAAAGTGTCCATATTATTAAAACAAAGGCCGACATCTATGAATTTGCATGCGCCATTTTAGAACACCGGTTCTAAATAGAGTGTATAGTATGAATGACAGTGTTATGCGGCAAACATTTTTGGCACGTAACATTCAACATTGGCGCATAGAGTGTAATGCGGTAAACTTTATATGGACCATAGAGTGAATGCGCCAATTCTTAGTGGGCGTGGCGTGCCACATCCATAAGATTACATGGAAATCCCTAAAGAAGCATTTATGCTATCTATCATACATGAAAAAACTTTGAGATTCTTGGTTCACATATTTTGATCAAAAGATGTTTAAGCTGCCCACGACTTTCATCGTGATAGCAAATCGGGCAGTCCTATACTATCTTTACCTCTCAATAGAGCCAATTCCAGGACTCTCACTGGGTCAACCGACCTCCAGGATACAGAGAGAAAAAAATAAAACACCAAACCTGCAAGCTGCACTTCTTATGACAGCCTGTGAGAGTGGGCGGGTGCAGAAAGCCAAAGTGGAGGCACCCCTTCCTCCCCATATAGGTTAAAATCAATATACACCAAATATAACGTATGGTTCTGCACAAAAAACATTTCTGAAAAAACATATGCAAACCTGGGTGCCACTGGCAGGGCTGCGGCACACATATATATATATACATGTACACACGCACACCACTGCCAGCGGCACACTACTGCAAAAAGGGCAATACATTACGTGGAAATCCCTAAAGAAGCATTTATGCTATCTATCATACATGAAAAAACATTGAGATTCTCGGTTCACATATTTTGATCAAAAGATGTTTAAGCTGCCCACGACTTTCAACGTGATCTCAAATAGGGCATTCCTATGCTATCTTTTACCTCTCAATAGAGCCAATTCCAGGCCTCTCACTGAGTTTTCTGCACCCGCCCGCTTTCACAGGCTGTCATAAGAAGTGCAGCTTGCAGGTCTGGTGTGTTTTATTTTTTTCTCTCTGTATAAGGCGGTCGATTGACCCCGTGAGAGGCCTGGAATTGGCTCTATTAAGAGGTAAAAGATAGTATAGGACTGTCTGATTTGAGATCACGTTGAAAGTCGTGGGCAGCTTAAACATCTTTTGATTAAAATATGTGAACCGAGAATCTCAAAGTTTTTTCATGTAACATCCATAAGATTAGACACATTTATGTGTTTCGACAGAGTGTGGCTCACAAAAGTCATACTAACCCATGCCAATTTGAAACTGGCGAGACAAATTTTGGAGCATTTTTTTGTCTCATAGCGGGACATATTTATAAAGTGCTGTGAGACACTTTCATACCTACTGGCGAATGCTACACTAACCTACTGAGGAGTACGACTGTCCAGTCTGTGCCAATTTTTGTAAGAGAACAAAGAGTGACTTTTAATAACTATATTTACTATTTTGCCATAGGCAAACTTAAACTCTATCAGTTCTCAGTCTATAAAGCACTAAAACTTAACTTTTATTATGTACACTTTACCTCTATAACACACTTTTTAAAAACTTGATTTCTAACCTCTCAATTTGTCTCATAACTTTATCCCTTTCTAATTATGAAAGAATAACTCCTTTTCTATTATCAAATGTGGTGGAACAGCACCTATTATATCAGCAGGGAACCCCTATATATACAGTGATTTGCTAACTGCAAAAAAGAGTCCAAAACATAAGTTAGCTGGTGAAACATGTTGGGGAAGTCAGGCATGACATTTTAATTTGTGATTTTCTACCTCTTTTCTCTGTGTTACCTGCTGAAGAGGGTTTCACAAGGAAACCTTATATGCTTAATACCCATCAGAATAGGGATGATTGCCCAAGTAAGATGTTTTGGATTCCTTTTTGCAGTTAGCAAATCACTGTATATATAGGGGTTCCCTGCTGATATAATAGGTGCTGTTCCACCACATTTGATAATAGAAAAGGAGTTATTCTTTCACAATTACAAAAGGGATAAGGTTATGAGACAAATTGAGAGGTTAGAAATCAAGTTTTTAAAAAGTGTGTTATAGAGGTTAAGTGTTGTACATAATAAAAGTTAAGTTTTAGTGCTTTATAGACTGAGAACTGATAGAGTTTAAGTTTGTCTATGGCAAAATAGTAAATATAGTTTTCATACGTCGCCTGAAGTGTGATTCCTCCTAATCTCCAGGGAAAAGGGGCACCAGCAAGCTACTCCACCTTCTCTAGAGAATGTACCGCTACGGTAGCAAACTGAATTTTTGCCTTAGATGAAATCTTACAACACCTATGGTAATTGGTATTTCTTAATCTATACCAAGAATATAAAGCATTCATTGATGAGATTCTACTGTGAACTTGTCCTAATTAGCAGCATATATAATTACATGACTGTAATGGTTTTAATTTGCTTTCTAATAATTACCGTAAAATGTATAATATACAGATACAAGTTACATAACAAGTGTAAAGGAAATTGCTTAGGGCACTGGCATGATGACTGCAGCAGGAAATCAGTTTTGAAGTGGGCAGGCATAGCGCCTCCTGAGTCCAGTCAGAGTTTTAAAATTTTGATAGGCGCAGGAAATTTGCTGAGATTTTCTGGCTAGTCCCCCCTTATATGATTTTTAATGAGGATGGGTCTACATGTCACTGAGCATGGTCACAAAGTGGGTAAGGTTAGAACATTCTTGCCAACTTTGGAAAAATTTCTTCAGGGAGATTCCTGCATAGCAAACATTTTTTGTTCACGATTTTTTTTACATTCCATTGCCCTTTTTCCTTTGTTCAGGCAACATCTCTTTTTACAGGCCCTTCCTCAAATCCAGAAATCATAATTATCACTTAAAAACACTTTAAAAAAATCTTGTTGTTATGTCACGATATTCTAAGAAGCAAGAGCTTTTTATCTTCATTAGTGCCATTTTAGTTTCTGATTACTGTTTTTTTTAGCTTTTTTGTGAGGCTGGACAAACAAAAAAAAATGCAATTCTGGCATTGTGGTATCCATCATATCTATTAAATAGCATGATAGTTTTGAATAATAATAATTTTACCACTATGGACGCAGCATTACCTATTATATGTAACTTTTTATTTCTTTTTTTTGCAAAGTAAAGTGTTATTGAGCACACAGGGTTTGTTTTGTTTTTTTTTGTATGTTTTTTGTATGTTCAAACTTATTTTTAACCTTTTTTTATTAACTTTTTTTTTGCCTCACTTTGTTACTAAACTATATGATCACTTGATCACTTTTAAATGCATAACAATACACTACTATATATTATACCTGGGACCGGCACACTATCAGACCCTCTCTTCAGGCAGGACCTAATAGGTTTCATACATGACAGAGTTGCAGGCCATTTTTTGGCTTCTGGCTGCCACAGCAGTCATTGGTATCCTCTGATCATGTTGTGGGGGTTTCCATGGATGATATACGCTGTGGCAGCTATTGATCATATCATCTAGGGGATTAAGCAGCCTGGATTGGAGCTAAACCGATCCCAATCCTGGCTGTTCCATCAGGAACCTGGATGTGAATCCAGCTCTCTCGGTGTATGTTGCAAGCACAACCAGTGCTAAAGGCCTGGACACACTGGGCAGTTGCTGGGGTCTCATAAACATAGGGGCAACTAATCATTGCAAGCAATAAGAACGGCAATGCCTATTCTCCAATATGACTATTAAGTCATAATATTTCTCCTTCTACCATATTTCTCTAGTGGGAGAGCTAAATGATGCGGTGAGTGAAGCCCCTCACAATTCCTGTTAGTAGTTATGTTGGCTGGACCTAGTACACTGCTTTTCATGTGTAACTATAATGCTGTTAAGTTGGCCTTGGTTGCAGCTTCTGAGCTCACACCATGTGAGCTATGTGTGGGAGATTTGCCAACTTTCCCGGGAATCTAGGAGGACTTCCCTTTTTCTGGGAGTTTCCTGGATATTCCCGGAGAGTTGACAAATATAGGATATAATAATTTAGGTCATAAGAATAAAGGACTATGACTGTCCTGTGGGGGCAGGGACCTGATACAATTATAATTGTAAGGAATTGTTATTTGCAGAGGAGGAATAATTTTGTGGCATAACTATTGGGGATAAGTGTGACTTCAGTCATGGGTGATGGGCATGAAGGAGGGTGCTACTTTGCCTTGGCGACATAATTTAAATACAGGACTGTGGTAAAAAGCTGGACACTTGTCCCAGTTCTGTTGCTTTACAGTATTCCTAAGATATCCAGAAAGTTTCACCAAAAAGCTTTCTTTCAAAGCTTTTCGTATGGGTATCAAAGAGGGAATCCTGTAATTTTGGCCCCACTCTATGAGTCAGGAAAATATATAGCTTGCCACAGCTTACTACTACAAATCGCTCTGCTCGTCTATTTAGAACCTAGCTCCAACTTGAAATACTTCCACTGTTGCCGCATTTCGGGACTAGGTCAGGTTCACCTCGACAACACTTATTTCTTGATGCAGGCTCTTCCACCAAGAACCATAGAACTGAACCTCTAGTTCTATTTGTCTCTGCCTGCATCGGCGGTGCAGTCCAAAATCCAGTTGGCTGGAAATCAAGCTCGTATGATGTAGTTCAAACAATGGTAGATGGAGATTTGTAGCTTTTGTGTATTCATAGCAGAGATGTATCAGGCCCATCTCCTATAGAACAAGATTGACATTCATGTTAAAGATTTGCATTATGGTATGCCCGCTAAGCTTGAATGCCAAATGTGTTTGAGACATGCTAATGCATCTTTTGCCTTTCTGATCCTGGTAGATATATCAATCTGATGCCACCATCTAACACAACTAGGCACTGAAAAAATCCAGCTTTCTCAACAGGTTGACCTGGAAGTGTTGCCCACATTTATTTCCATCAATTTAGTTTCAGCTGATGATTAAACCTGCTCCTGTGGAGTGGCTGGCTAGATCATGGACTTTATTCTATACGGCAACAAAATTTTGTGAGAATAGAACAAGGTCTTCCTGGCCGCAGCTTTCCTGGCAAAACCAGCTATTCATAAGGGGTTTGAGGAAATGCTTTGGATGTTAAATGGGTGCCAGGCGAAAAGTTTGGCTGGTCATGCCTTTTCTGGGCAAAGGCAGCTATTTGTAGGGGGTGTTGGGAGCTGTACCTGTTGCAATAATCAAATCGCCATGGTGACTCCAATATGAAAGGCATTGCCTATGATAAAACAACCCCTTTACCTATAGAACATTGGTACTAAGCCCTATCTATTTTCATCGTTCTACATATCTTGGAGACTCTCTTCAGATTTTCTCTTTTCCTCATCACTATTTTTGACTTTACAGTCACAGCTGGTCATACCCAATGTGGGATACTAAACCTATTCCTAAACCAACTTTACTCTTTCAAACCATTGGGTCGTAATCTCAGTTTAGTATTCAGAGATGTGGCAATACCATGTTTTGTCTAATTAATTATTTACTCTTATTTGTTTAGCTTTGACCCTAACTAATTAATGAAACAAATAATAATAAAAATATAAAGTTATAGAATACGTTTCTTTAAAACTCAATGCATCCTTCTACACCAATTCCCTGCTGTGAGCCAATGTTCTCTGGATTTGTAGGCTTTGTACCAGTGTCAAACTCTTTACTATTTCTTTTGCATTCATTATTGCTAACACATTCCAAGTCTAAATATAACAAAGTTATTTTTGTTTAATGCACTCCATAAATGCTGTCAGTGCCCATATTTTTTCATGACTCCTATTATCTTCCATACTAGCATAGATTTTGTGACTGGTAACAGCTTGATAAATCGCCATGAAATGACCACCACATTTCTAAGTCATTGAAATTGGCAGTCTCTAAGCACACTGTGCTATGTCAACAATTCCTGCATTTTGTGTGCGTGGGACATTACTGTGTTTAATATTTATGTCTTTCCCTGGGCTTCTTGCCTTCTAAATTGCTCGTTGCTCCTTTTTTAAACCACAATCTAGTTTGATTACCATGGAAACACACATTTTACAAGAAAACAGTTTTAAAATGGAAGCTCGAGGCCCCACCCTTATTCTGGAACTGACTCATTCCACTATGTGCAGGCGAAGCTTGGCCCCCACTCATCATTTGTGATACTATTTTGTGCCCTGTGTATGCAGTAAGAGACATCCATGCTTGAGTGGCCTTTGTAAAGTGGTAAAACTGACCCCTCATTGACTATGGTTGGAGGTAAAACAATACTGGAATAAGGAATACGCTCTTAAATGCATTTTTGTAAGCCACTTACTGTACCTTATGTATCAAAATTTACCTTGAATACATAAATGTAGATCTAACCGTTCAGCACAGCTGCTCCTTGAGCATGCAACCCATGTGCTCACTTAGAGCGACATGTCCCAACACGCCAACGCCAGCTTTTTGTTCTATTTTGCGGCAAACCCTCTTTTTACGTCATATTCTTGTTGTAAATGGACTGTCGTACACCAAAACTAGGCACATTATACGCCGGGCACAACACTTTGTAATGCGCCTAAATATGGTGCACTGAGCGCCCCCCGTCGCGAAATGCGCCTATTGAGGCACCTTACATATGTTATGCGCCCCCGTCAGGTAGTGAGCCTCGATAGGTGCATTACATATACTACCAATGATATGCTATGTGCCGAGTGTTGAGCAATGTGCCCTTTTTTGATGCAATGCCCCCTTTTTTGATACGAGCCCCCTTTTTTGATACAAGGCCCCCTTTTTGGTTTCTATGCCCCCTTTTTTTATACAATTCCCAATTTTTTGATACGAGCCCCCTTTTTTGATACAATGCCCACTTTTTTGATACGATGTGCCATTTTAGGCGCATTAAGTAATCTATGCAAGGTATACCCTAATTTTTCGAAAATATCAGACTTTCACGCGCACTTTACCCTGCTTCCAAGTGCCACTTTTCCGACATCTTGCCCAGAGAGCGTATCTGCTTTTTGATCTCGGTTTGGAACCATGACCAATCTTAAGACTAATTTGAAGCAGTTTTGTTTTGGACAGCTTATAGCACCGATAGTAGGTTACTTTTTGCTTGGTGATTGTATGTGGGTATTACTGTAGCACTCTATGGCAGCATTATATGGCACTTCTTGTTAGGCACTGTATTTTTAGTGGCACTGGCACTGAGCTTCAATGTCATTTGGAGAACTGTATATAAGGCCTCGTTCACACGGCTTATTTGCCGACGGATTGGCGCCGTATTCCGCGCCGGATTTGCGCTTCAATACGGCGCCAATCCGTCGGAGTCATTACGGTAATCCACTGCTCGCATTGAGAACAGTGGAATCCGTCGCTCCTCCCCGCTCGGAAAATCCGTGGGGCGGGGATAAAGGGACATGCACATTATTTCCGGCGCGGACGCGCCGTAAACAATGAATTGTCTATGGGGCCGGGAGCGGCGCCCCCGCCGCGCTCCGGCCCCGCCCGTCCGCCCTGTATTCACGGCGGATTTGTGCGCTCAATACGGCGCACAAATCCGCCGTGAATAAGCCGTGTGAACACGGCCTAAGTGTTATCTGGCTAATGTATGACACTGTTATTTTGGGCTCTATACTATGGCCCTTATAATTAGTGACTTTAGGATATAGTTATTTGCCCACTATATGACCGTAGGCGACATGAGGGGAGCAAACCTCACATATAAGAAATGGGCTACCACTTTGGCAATAAACCCACTAACTAAGAAAAAATTCAAATAATCAATTTAACTTACAATCACCTCAGGATACAACATTTTTCCCATACAATGATCTTTTCTGGGATATTACATCTTGAGTAAACGCTCCCCATACGATGCCACAGACACTGCTGATCTAAAGCAAATGTGATTGATGGAAGATCCAACCACTTATCAGGAACTTTTTACATGTAAAACCTCTGTATTAGTGAAGTGCATGAAGTGATTGGTGGTCTAGTAGTGCCTCTCTATAGTACAGTGCAGTACTGCATGTCCTGTTCTGCTCTTACATGTATTAGTGAGGTGCATGCAGTGATTGGTGGTCTAGTAGTGTCTCTCTATAGTACAGTGCAGTACTACATGTCCTGTACAGCTCTTACATGTATTAGTGAGGTGCATGCAGTGATTGGCGGACTAGTAACACCTGTCTACAGTACAGTGCGGTACTACATGTCCTGTACTGCTCTTACATGTATTAGTGAAGTGCATGCAGTGATTGGTGGTCTATTAGTGCCTCTCTATAGTACAGTGCAGTACTGCATGTCCTGTTCTGTTCTTACATGTATTAGTGAGGTGCATGCAGTGATTGGTGGTCTAGTAGTGTCTCTCTATAGTACAGTGCAGTACTACATGTCCTGTACAGCTCTTACATGTATTAGTGAAGTGCATGCAGTGATTAGCGGACTAGTAGCCCCTCTCTACAGTACAGTGTGGTACTACATGTCCTTTACTGCTCTTACATGTATAAGTGAAGTGCATGCAGTGATTGCTGGTCTAGTAGCACCTCTCTACAGTACAGTGCAGTACTACAGGTCCTGTACTGCTCTTACATGTATTAGTGAAGTGTATGCAGTGATTGGAGGACTAGTAGCCCATCTCAACAGTACAGTGCGGTACTACATGTCCTGTACTGCTCTTACATGGATTAGTGAGGTGCATGCAGTGATTGGTAGTCTAGTAGCACCTCTCTACAGTACAGTGCGGTACTATACGTCTTACACAGCTCTTACATGTATTACTGCAGTGCATGTGGTGATTGGCAGTCTAGTAGCGCCTCTCTACTGTACAGTGTGGTACTACCTGTCCTGTACTGGTCTTACATGTATTAGTGAAGTGTATGCAGTGACTTGGGCGTCTAGTAGTGGCTCTCTACAGTACAGTGCTGTACTACATGTTCTGTACTGCTCTTACATGTATTAATGCTGTGCATGCAGTGATTGGTGGTCTAGTAGTGTCGGGTACTGCTCTTACATGTATTAATGAAAGGCATGAAGTGATTGGCAGTCTAGTAGCCCCTCTCTACAGTACAGTGCAGTACTATATGTCCTGCACTGCTCTTACATGTGCCAGGATGAGCGGCTCTTTTGGGCACCAGATAAGGGACCCATTTTATTTTTTTCTGATACATTGCTTATAAAGTTCATGACCCAAAGAAGCTCCTGTCCTCATCATAGAAAGTGATTTCCAGCTTCCAGCAGCTCTTTCTGATGACATCTGTAAGGACTTTGTTTATCTCTATTAGTTATCTGCTCCATTTTCGTAATCTTGCGTTATGTTGAGTGACATTTTGTGAACTTGTGAACCAGTTACCAGTCTTCCACAGAGTATGGTGTCAGCATACAATGGTCACTCAGAACCAATTAATATTGTATGTTACGGGACCACTGTATTTCATTAAAATTAATGCTTAAGTGAGGGTGACTAGTTTGCTTTCTTGCAGCAGTAAATACTATGACCAAACACTATGTACACATATTATAGCAAAACGTTTCTAACCCAAATAATCAGGAATAATAATAGGTACATTTGTGAGATATTTTGTGAAAATTAATAATACACTGCTCACCTGTTTAGCAGACACTCCCTGTGGATATGGCAAGGAGATTGCTGACCCACTATTGCTTCCAAGAGTTGTGAATCAAGCATTGGAAAATGATGAACTTAACATAAATAAACTCTTCATATTTATTCAGTTGTCAAATATTACAACCGACGTGCACATGAAGTTACAGCGACGCGTTTCAAGCACAATGCCCTTGTTGTTGCTGTTGTATGTACACTAAAAGCATAGAGGTAAAGCCAACTAATGCACCAATAGAAATGTATATATTTGTCCCATGATCGCATACTATTAAAAAACTTTTCACAATTGTATAAGATCATGAAAATGGCATGCAATACATATGTATCAAAATCATAAGGGAACTATATAATGTCAGACTGATAATTATCAATATACTATGTTTATCTCCTAAATTTGATTGACGGTTAGACATACCATGGTTGATTAGAGGACATAGGGCGAGATGTCAGAAAAGTGGCATTTCCATGCCAGTTTTAGGTGCATTAAATCAGTGTAAAGTACACCAGAAAGTCCGATCCTTCCAAAAATCTGGCATCAGGTATACCTTGCATAGAAAACTTAATGCGCCTAAAAAGGCAAGTCGAGTCAAAAAAGGTGCATTGCGCAACTTGCGGCTCATAGCATACCATTGGTAGTATATGTAATTGCCCGATGGAGGCAAGGGGGGTGCAAAGTGCACCATATTTAGGCGCAGTACAAAGTCTCATGCCCGGCGTATAATCATCCATGCCAACTCTCCCGTTTTTGGAGGGGGGTCCCGCTAATGGGGGTCACTCCCCGCCACCCCGACAGAGTTGGCGAACCTCCCGCCACCAACAGGCAGCGGGGGTTCTATTAATGACCACGGCGCCAGAGTAGTGTCAGGCCGCTCACCTGCCCGGCGAGTCTCACTGTGCAGGGAGGAGGCAGGAGGGATCGTTCCCCTCCTCCTTTCTCCCCCTGTATGTACAGCGCCGGTGTGCGTTGTACATACAGATCAGCCTCGCAGGGGGTGTGACGCGCGGCTGCACTCACTCCCCCTGCGACGCTGAGTCGGTCGGCCGGGAGGTGTCCGGACCCGGCCGAGGGAGCCTGGTGAGGTAAGTGGCTTTTATTATTTTATTTTTATTAGCTATAGGGGGGTATCTACCTGCTACAAAGAGGACATCTACCTGGCTACAAAGGGAGCATCTACCTGGCTACAAAGGGGCCTCTACTGGACTACAAAGGGGGAATCTACCTGGCTACAAAGGGGGCATCTACCTGGCTACAAAGGGTGCTCTACCTGGCTACAAAGGGGGCATCTACCTGGCTACAAAGGGGGGGACTACCTGGCTACAAAGGGGGCATCTACCTGGCTACAAAGGGGGCATCTACCGGACTACAAAGGGGGCATCTACCTGGCTACAAAGGGGGCTCTACCTGGCTACAAAGGGGACACGACCTGGCCACCATGGGGGGTCTACCTGGCTACAAAGGGGGCTCTACCTGGATACAAAGGGGGCATCTAACTGGCTACAAAGGGGGCATCTACCTGGCTACAAAGGGGGCCTACCTGGCTACAAAGGGGGCACTACCTGGCTACAAAGAGGGCTATACCTGGCTACAAAGAGGGCACTACCTGGCGACAAAGAGGGCTCTATCTGGCTACAAAGAGGGCGCTACCTGGCTACAAAGAGGGCACTACCTGGCTACAAAGGGGGCATCTACCTGACTACAATGGGAGCTCTACTTGGCTACAAGGGGGCAGCTACTTGGCTGCAAGGGGGGCATCTACTTGGCTACAAGGGGCACTACCTGGTTATAGTGGGCTACTTCTCGGCTATGAGGACACTACCTGGCTAGAGCGGGGCATCTACCTGGCTTTCTTCCAAAGCCGTTATGCAGTTAGATGGAGGGGGTGTGGCTTTTTTGAAGGGGTGTGGCACACCAACAAGATGGGCATGCCCTCTTCTATCTCCTGCTTTTCCACTTTCAAAAGTTGACAAGTATGCATATAATTTGCATAGTTTTGGTGTCTGACAGTTCATTTACAACAAGAATATGGCACAAAATAGACCAAAAAACTGGCGCTGGCGTCTTGGGACATGTCGCCCATACTGTTTTTATGTCATTAGTAAATCTACACATTACACTATGGGCCCACGTTATATATTTTGTGTAATAAATAAATAAAAACATTCATATGATATGGGGTTCAGACGACTTGTAAAGAAAATATATGTGAAAAGCCTGTCTAGCAGTAAGACTGTCTTTGTTGCCCATAGCAACCAATCTGAGCTCATAGAAACCAATCAGAACTCAGCTTTCATTTCATATAGTGCTCTGGTAAAATAAAAGCTGAGCTCTGATTGGTTACTATGAGCTCGGATTGGTTGCTATAGGCTCTGAGTGGTTGCTATGGGGAACAGTCTTACAGCTCGACAGTTTTCATACATAAGGCCCAATGTCTATGATACATTGATGTATATATTGATGTACATTGATGTATATTCTTTTTAAGCAGTGAACTGCTGGGTAGATATGTGCCAGAAATGTACTGCGCTCACATGGTTAGCATGGTTCCAACACCCAGGCAGTATCCAGCTGGAACGACCACACATCAATATACATTTCCGAGTCCCTTCAAACGGCAAACTATGAAATAGAGCCGCGCGCTGCCAATACATGGCGCATGCGCAGCTGGAGTGCCTAGGTACTTTCCAACTATGCTACAGTCAAGATGTATTCCTCTTGACTGGTATTAAATGGATGAAAAGAGCAAACTATATATTCCATCTTACATACATTGTATATATTATGCTGATATTATTTTAGTTTTGGAATACATTAAGAAGAAGCAAGAGACTATGTTAATAGACTGTATAGATAACAAATCATTTTTATAGTTTAGGCGATCTGGATATCGGCTATTCAGTAGGAGTATCTTGTCCTTTCTATTGCCTCCTCTTGTGGAATTTTGTTTATGTTCTACTCCCAAAAAAATATGACTAAATATGAAGATTTGATATATGGGAAGGTCCTCATTTTCCGGTGCTGGATTTACAACTTTTTGAAACATTTGGAAACCATATTAAGGAATAGAAAACACCATTCATGAATAAAAAAGTGAATACAAACCATGATGGCAACTGTTTCTGCAGGTTTCCTTCACTCAAACTTATAGCAAACTGCTAATTTTGCCGCAGAAGCCACCCGGTATTCCCCTGAATGGCTGTCCATGTCATACAAGGATGGCTTGTGCTTGCCAGAATGGGAGAACCTCTTATATAGCAGTTCTGTTATGGCTCGTAATGTTGATCAAGACCTGAGAAACCCACCAGGATCATCATAGACCTTAATAGAGCATAGGGACACAGCTGTCTTTACTGAACAATCCTTTTAATGCATTTAATTGGTTTAGTACATATGGGTCATAAAATATCTGTTTATTTTGTTACATCCAATAGAGGGTGATTGAGCTTCTCATCTCCTTTCCCATAATGCCTTCTGATATGCAGATGCTTATTAGAGGGCAAAAAGGCAATTCAAACTCTACACACCATTTGGTGCTCTCCTTGCCTTAAATAAAAAGTTCCCCTTTTGAGCCATCATTGGCCCCCCAACAGCCAGCTAGTATCGCTCTGCTCTGCACTGAGAGGGGACAAAATCCGAAACAGCTTCTGCAGATGGGAGATACTGGCTTGGCTAAATATCCTTTTGCTTTCTCAAGACCCAGTGGGTCAAAAGCGAATTGAGGATTTGTTACATCCAATAGAGGGTGCTTGAGCTTCTCGGCTCCTTTCCCATAATGCCTTGTGATATGCAGATGCTTATTAGAGGGCAAAAAGGCAATTCAAACTCTACACACCATTTGGTGCTCTCCTCACCTTAAAGAGATGTTCCCCTTTCTGAGCCACTCATTGCCTCCCACACAGCCAGCCAGTATCGCTTTGCTCTGCACTGATGAGGGACAAACATCCCAAATCAGCTGTCTGCAGATGGGAGGTACTGGGTTGGCTAAATATCCCTTTTGCTTTCTCAAGACCCAGTGGTTAAAAGCGAATTGAGGATTTGTTACATTCAATAGAGGGCGCTTGAGCTTCTCAGCTCCTTTCCCATTAAACCCCCTCCTAAAACCCCCAGTTACTAAAATTGAATGACTTGGAATAAAGGATACCAAATGGTTCATGACCGTACATTTGGGTAGTTCTTGAATGCATTTAATGCAACCTGTAGGGCTCCTCATTATGGAGGGCTGACCCTGTGATGGAGCACTGATCCAATTTTCTAAATATTAGTTGCATCTTCCTTTATGTAAGAAGCCCATTAGTCAGTTCTGTATGGATACTTGACTTGAATTGACGTCAGCAGGCCTCTTAGGCTATGTCTTCACAGCACCCGAAAACGGTCAGATTTTCGGCGGTTTTAGTATTTTGAAACTACTTTAAAAATAAACAACATAGGTCGTTTTTCTTAAAGGGAACCTGTCACATAGGTTATGCCCCCCATGCTGAGGGCAGCACAAGCTAGTGCCAGACCTGCTGTTTCCAGCGCTGTGTCCCTTATTCTGTAAGATGCTGGAGATTTAGAGCATTTACCCCTCGAATCTTATTCATGAGCAGGTGTTAGCCCTGCCCACCAAAGGCTAGCCCTGCCCACTGACTGTTATTCACATGTTTCTACCTATTCAAAGTAACAGATTTGTCAGTTGAGGTGGGCGGGGCTAGCCTCAGATGGGGTTTGAAAAAAAAAGACTCTTTGAATGACTCTTCGAATGACTCTTCTGGCTGGAAAGTGCAGATTTGAGCATTAAATACACAAAAACTACAGTATCATACAGGATAAGGGACACAGCGCTGGAAACAGCAGGTCTGACACTAGCTTGTACTGTCCTCAGCCAAGGGGGCATAAACTAGGTGACAGGTTCTCTTTAAGCTCGTTTTCTGGTGCCACCGTATTTAGGAACATATTGTATAATCAAATCTGCCAACATTTTGCAGTCGGTTTCCCATACAATCAATTGCATGGGCCGACTCAAAAGAAGGAGAAACGACCACGTTTTTTTGCAAATGCATTGACAAAAACGACGGTTGTAGTCGGAAACCAAATCGGAAAAGAAATGGTCGACTATCCGATGGTTTTTGTCCGGTGCTGTGTGGATCTAGCTTTACCCATCCCAACTTCAAGAGGATAGAATGGGTACATAAATCCTTAAAGGGTACATATACTGTTTATAAATATAGCCGTTAGGCTTCCAGAACAGGATTCCTAACCAGGTGATGAGATATTGCTAGGATCCTTATGGTGGGGGTCATCACCACCAATTCTGCTCCTGTCCACCTGCTTGGAACGGCAACACAGCCTCATTCACTTAAAGGGGTTGTCTCACTCCAAGGATTGCTTTTTATGTTAAAGATCTTGCAAAAACAAGTCACTTTGCAATGTGTGTCCATTAACAGTGTCCTACCTATTCCTAGACATCCCCTCTTGTATGAGCTGCATCAGCTCCTCAGGTCGCTTTAGCTACAGACCTGTAGGATTTCTCCTGCTAGGCTGCAAGCACTGATTGCTATAGCTACAGACCTGGCTTCTACTGCAGCCTAGTAGAAGCCAGTAAACACACCCCTGAATTCAAAGTGAAACCAAGAAAATAGGACTGAGGTGAGATGAATCATTGTAGTGAGACAACCCCTTTAAATTGAAGTAGTGGATGAGGCAGATTGACAGCTTTCTGAGTAGTAGACATTATTGCCCCTCTCTCACTACACGAGAATGAGTCTCTGCAGATATTGCTCGTTACCATAGTTTGCTGTACTTACCACTAGTCGCAGCACAGAATTACTGGCTTTATATAGTTTCATAGCATGACTAGATGCTGCAAAACCACAGCATTACTAACTCACCACTTGGTATTAGAATCAGAACAATATCATTTGCTACTGTTACCAGGCTTAAAAGCCTGTTCCAGTGAGAATGATATGTTACAGGGGTATTGAAGGATTAAAAATACATGACAGCTTTCATCGAAAATCAGCACGGGTTGTATTTGGTATTGCAGCTCAGCTCCATTGAAGTTAGTAGGGTTAAGCTGCAATACCACATTTAACCCTTGGACAGGTGGGGCACTGTTGGGTAAAGTAAAGATTATAGGTGACATGTATGAAACCTGAAAAAAACTTTGAGATTCTTAGTTGACATGTTTTGATAAAAAAATGTTTAAGCCACCCCCGGCAAGTATAAAACCTGGCACCAATATGCCAGTTTTAAATGGCTTTAAAGGAGTGTAGAAGGCACCAGTATGTCTGAAAGTGTCTCACAGCACTTTAAACATGTGTCCCGTTATACGTCAAAATTTGTCTCAGCCATGCTACTTTGGTATGGATTTGTACGTGAGTTATGCACCAAACTTTGGTGCATTTGTCTGTTTCAAGCCAAACTTTGTACAATTCTGGCCACAAAGCTTGGCCAGAAAACTGGTGCAGCCCTGTTCGTATGGTGAAAGGCACGAGGTACTGTTGTGGACGGACGATATGTGTCACCGATCTGCCTGAGGTCGGTGAAGTAAAAGCCCATTCATGTTTGGTGTCAGCGGCAATAGGCCACTGACACATATATATTTGTAGTATGGCAGCAATGCCATTATCCGTGTCGGACTTTTATTGGAGCAGTGAGAAGAGTTGGGTGGGATGGGCTGCTCCCACACTCCAGGCTAGGGCTTACCAGCCCTATACAAGGCCAGCAGGCTCAGGTGGTAGTGGGTGTGGTTCCCTACTGGTCCAAACTGCTCAGTGGAGCGAGTGTTTCTGTGAGAGCCGAGCTGGACCTTGCACTCCTGAGAGACTGAGACCTGATGCGGCTACCTTGCCCTGGGAAACAGAGTATGGTACTGCACCTATACCAGTGACTGTGATTTTCGGATGTCTTTTGATTTGGCTGAAGCAAACCTGCCGTTTATTTTTCATGTTTTGTGGATTGTACCAATAAAGCTGGCTGTGTTTCACGTTAAAGGACTGCTATCATATGAGCGAATCCCTACAATACGTATAGCCCTATGCCTCCCTAGGGAATAAATTTCACTTGACACAAACATTAAACTGAGGGTGGACATAGGGCAACATATATGAATGGATCATTTTCACTGTTCAGGCATGAAATGTGCCAAAAGTGAGCATTCTGCCTTTTTTTCCTATATATGGTGCGTCTTTTGGGCAAGTTGGCGCACAGTGCACCAGACTCGACACTTTGTAATACGCCAAAGATGTGAGGGTGTTCTGGGGGCATCGCACCACATTCGTACTATTAGACACATTTGTGAATGTGGGACGGCAAAACGAGACGCATAACTGCTCAAACAGCCAGACCAATTTACATGTGGTCTGTCTGAGTAGTTGTGATGGAAATAGATTTGCCATTAGGGCAAAAAATGTCCCTTATTTCTCAACTTATACCAGTAAAATGATAAAGTCAAAGATAAAGTAGCGTCCAGTACTGATAAAATACAAAAAGTTGTATAAATAATCCATTAAAAAATACACTGACACTACTTTATCTTGGACTTTGCTTAATGAACAGTGACCCGCTAGATCTTCCTCTACCCTCGCAATCACCTCATGATAACAGGAGCAGGTGAGCTTTCTTATAATTTGTTTGAACATTTTTACTAATTGAGTAAAATAATAAAAAGTAATTTAGGATAATTATCAAACTATACAAAATTATATTGTATAAATTTTAATAATTTATGTACTATAAAATTAATATAAAATTATACAATATCCCAAAACCATCAAATTATGTCCTGTAAAATGCATTTAAACTTATTATAATCTAAAATTAATTTTAAATTCAATAATATAAATGAATCAAACCAATACAGCAGGGAGGGTCCGCGACCGCACGGCCTTAGCGCGTCCCCTGCTGGTCCGCGGCGCCGGCTACACATGATGCCGGCCGCCCGGTGACTTTAGTCCGGGCGGTCGGCATCTTGTCTGCGCGGCCGCTGTAATCCGGCCGCGCAGACCTAGCAGCTGCGCTCAGCGTGCGGCTGCATTACAGAGAAAGCAGGAGCGGTGACAGTTAGGCCCCACTGAGCGGCGCATCTACAACGATGAGCGGCGCAGGGAGTGTGATGCACAGTGACGTCACACCCCCCGCGCCGCTCGGAGCTGACGGGTGTCGGCTGCTGGGAGGAGGAGCTCGGCCGAGCCGGGAAATGTTAGTGACTACTTCTTTTTTTTTTTTTTTTATTGCCCTGGCTGCCTACTGGATCAGCTATGAATCATTACTACTACTGGGGGCAGCTATGAATCATTACTACTACTGGGGGCAGCTATGTATCATTACTACTACTGGGGGCAGCTATGTATCATTACTACTACTGGGGGCAGCTATGTATCATTACTACTGGGGGCAGCTATGAATCATTACTACTACTGGGGGCAGCTATCTGTCATTACTACTACTGGGGGCAGCTATCTGTCATTACTACTACTGGGGGCAGCTATGTATCATTACTACTACTGGGGGCAGCTATCTGTCATTACTACTACTGGGGGCAGCTATGTATCATTACTACTACTGGGGGCAGCTATGTATCATTACTACTACTGGGGGCAGCTATGTATCATTACTACTGGGGCAGCTATGAATCATTACTACTGTGGCAGCTATGAATCAGTAGTACTACTACTGGGGGCAGCTATGAATCATTACTACTACTGGGGGCAGCTATGTATCATTACTACTACTGGGGGCAGCTATCTGTCATTACTACTGGGGGCAGCTATATATCATTACTACTACTGGGGGCAGCTATGTATCATTACTACTACTGGGGGCAGCTATGAATCATTACTACTACTGGGGGCAGCTATCTGTCATTACTACTACTGGGGGCAGCTATGTATCATTACTACTACTGGGGGCAGCTATCTGTCATTACTACTACTGGGGGCAGCTATGTATCATTACTACTACTGGGGGCAGCTATGAATCATTACTACTACTGGGGCAGCTATCTGTCATTACTACTGGGGGCAGCTATGTATCATTACTACTACTGGGGCAGCTATGAATCATTACTACTGGGGCAGCTATGAATCATTACTACTACTGGGGGCAGCTATGTATCATTACTACTACTGGGGCAGCTATGAATCATTACTACTGGGGCAGCTATGTATCATTACTACTGGGGCAGCTATGAATCATTACTACTACTGGGGGCAGCTATGAATCATTATATGTATCATTATCACTACTGGGGGCAGCTATGTATCATTACTACTGGGGCAGCTATGAATCATTACTACTACTGGGGGCAGCTATGTATCACTATCACTACTGGGGCAGCTATTATTTATCATTACTACGGGGGCATTATCTAATCATTTACTACTGGGAGCTATCTATGTATCATTACTATGGGGCAGCTATTACTTATTTACTACCTTTGGGGCAGCTATCTATGTAATCATATAATCTACTCACTGGTGGCAGTATGTATCATTATTACTGGGGCAGCTATGAATCATTACTACTGGGGCAGCTATCTATCTGTCAATCATTACTACTGGGTCAGCTATCTATGTATCATTACTACTGGGGCAGCTATCTATGTATCACTATCACTACTGGGGCAGCTATGTATTATTTATTATTACAGGGGGCATATATCTCTATAATGACAGAGCTTATTACATATGTATATTATATACATGTATAATGCTGACCCACAGAGCTGACCAATATTACTGCAGACTGTTTATCAGCTCTGTGGGTCAGCATTATTAATATAATGCTGACCCACAGAGCTGATAATCAGTCTGCAGTAATAAAATACTGGTTACCCCATACGATATCCCTAAATGACACAGTATACACTTTATTGTTTTGTTTTTTTTGTGTGTGTGATTCTAAACATCCAACCCCCTCCATAACCCCACCCCTAATGACCCCGCCCCTAATAACCCCGCCCCCACTGGGCCGTGGAAAAATTGTCGTGCATCAAACCAGTCCCTGGTGGAAAAAAGGTTGGGGACCGCTGCAATACAGCATCTACCATAAATCCCATTCTCATTCGTGTATTTATGGCGTTACCGTATGCTAGAAATAAAATAAAAGGCGTTAGAATAACATGTCAGTGAATAGAAACTATGGTACCCTGTTTCCCTGGAAATAAGACATAGTGCATTTTTTTGATGCAATTCAGAATTTGGCTGCTTATGCTGATGTTTGTGAGGAAATCACTACAGTATATTAATACATGTGGATTTTTGTTCAACAATAAATGTGAATTATTGTTCATAGAAAAATAAGACATCCCCTAAAAATAAGACCCAGCGCGTCTTTAGGAGCAAAAATTAATATAAGATACTGTCTAATTTTCGGGGAAACAGGGTAGTAATCTTGTATCAGCGAGACCATTGGTGGGCTATTGCTATATGTCGAATAAAGACTGACCCACTGACCTACATTTTTCTATCACAAATTAACATACTATATAAAAGTATATAAAAAAAAAGTATTTTTATAAGATTTTAATTATAAAAAAATACAAATATAAAAATCTCACAATATTAAAATTTTGTGGAGATTTTTACATTTTTTATTTTTTTATAATTAAAATCTTATAAAATCCTTTGTTATACTTTTATACAGTATGTTAATTTGTGTTAGAAAAGTAACTCAATGAACTGTTTTAGCAGCCAATGTCGAATTCTGGCATTCATTTATACACGCCCCAAAGTACAGCGGTCCGCCAAACATATATGCTAGGCGCCTCAAACCTACGCCGCAATTTATGAGCGCAGATTCACCACTTTCTTATATTCAGGTGCATTTTACATGTTGCCCATAATCTTCACTTGTTTAATCAGAGGGACATAATCTTCACTTGATCAGCTCTGTTTTTTAAAGAAAGCAGTCAGGTATTTGCCACGATCTCATTTCATACCTCTTGCATCCAGCTCTTCAGCTCTGTGTGCTCAGAAGGGGGCGTGTGTGATTTGTTTGAATTGCATATCATGTGACCCTGCAGGATAATATAATAATAATAATCTTTATTTATATAGTGCCAACATATTCCGCAGCACTTTACAATATAGAGAGTATAAGCACAGACAAACCAGACATTACATTATAAAAAAAAGCTACTGACAAATGAGACACAAGTTGTGAGGGCCCTGCTCACAAGAGCTTACAATCTATTAGGGTGTATGGGTGAAACAAAGGGTGACAAGTGCTTGGTTTACAATGGTCTGGCCATGTTAAATAAATATGGAGTAGTATACATAGAAAAAAAAAAGTGGGTGAACCTGCCATCCCAACCATACATCTATATACAGGTAGGTGCCTGTGGGTGCCAAAGTGCAGGAAGTGATGAATGTGTGACAGAATTTGGGGGGTTAACAATTAGGGATCTTGGTAGGCTCGTCTAAGAAGATGAGTTTTCAGAGCGCACTTAAAACTTTGAGGGTTGTGAGTGTGCCTGATCACATGGGGTAACATGTTCCAGAGAACTGGTGCAATACGTGAAAAATCTTGGAGACGGGCATGGGAGGTTCGGATGAGTGAGGTGTTTAATCTGAGATCAGTAGCAGAGCCGAGAGATCGGGTAGGGTGTTAGACAAAGATGAGGGAGGAGATATAGGAGGGTGCAGCGCTGTGGAGAGCCTTATTGGTGAGAGTGATGAGTTTATGTTGTCTTCTGTACTGAATAGACAGACAGTGCAGTGACTGACACAGGGTAGAGGCATAAGTATAGCGGCTGGAAAGAAAGACAAGCCTGGCTGCTGCATTCAGGACAGATTGGAGAGTTTACAGAGAGGGAGACTGATAAGCAAGGAGTTACAGTAGTCAAAACAAGAAAGAATAAGAGCAACAATGAGAGTTTGAGTTGTTTCCACAGTGAGAAAAGGACAGATTCTGGAGATGTTCTTAAGGTGCAGGTGACAGGAGCAGGCAAGAGAATGGATATATGGGGTGAAGGACAGGTCTGAGTCTATTATAACCCCAAGACAGCAGGCCTGCTACCTAGGAGTTATGGTGGTGCCACACACTGAGAGAGAAATAGCAGGGATGGGGTGGTTAGTAGATTGTGAGATGACTAAAAGTTCAGTTTTAGTGAGATTTAGTTTAAGATAGAGAGAGGTCATGATGTCAGAGACAGCGGATCCACAAAATGCAAACACTGACACCTAATGGCCTAAATGAAGAGTGCAATTGGAACGTCTATACCTGAATTCTAGTTCTGAACAAATCAGCTGCTATGTGAAGTAACCAAAAGTATGCTACAATAGGATACGGCATATAATGAATAAAAGATAAATATGTTATATGGCCGTCATACTGATGCATACCGCTTGTTGTTTTTATTATTATTGTTTTTAAGATAATGAATGTACATTGAGACACACAGGAATCCTATATAAGTGATGTATCCTATGGTTACCTCTATGCTTGACAAAGAGGACGTGTAGCTCTCGAAACGTCGCGACACGTAGCGCTGTTTGAGAGGTGAGGTGTTGAGGAAGGCTCACACAACACGGACGCTGGATGCAACAAGTCCACTCCGAACGGAATCTCCCATGCGACTACGCAAAGTAAAGGAGATACTTCAATGAACCACCAGGTGAATGATAAATGATAATACAATATATAGAAAGTGAAGTGTGGAACCTGTTTACACTGGACATTCAAATTTTTATGTAAGATTTGAATAAAAATTTATATGTTTTATCACGGAAGCATACCGTTATATATATACCATTTGCACTAATATTGGAGGCATATTGAATAGCAGGTGGGGACCTGCAGCGAAGGTATAACCTGTGTGTTCATTAATAAAGGTGCATTGCATGATGAGTTTATAATCAGAGACAGCGGACAGGCAGTCACTGGCGTTTTGTAGCAGAGCAGGAGTGATGTCTCGGGAGGAGGCGTATAATTGGGTGTCATCAGCGTAGAGATGGTACTGGAAGCCAAATCTGCTGATGGTTTGTCCAATGGGGGCTGTATAGATTGAGAAGAGGAGTTGACCAAGAACGGATCCCTGAGGAACCCCGACAGCAAGAGGAAGAGGAGAGGAGGTGGAACCCAAAAATGAGACACTGAAGGAGCGGTCAGGGAGGTAAGATGAGAACCAGGAGAGAGCGGTGTCCTGGAGGCCAATGGCACTGAGCATTCTGAGGAGAAGGTGGTGATCAACAGTGTCAAACGCTGCAGAGAGATCCTGAAGAAGCAGCAATGAGTAGTTACCCTGAGATTTTGCTGTCAGGAGATCATTTGAAACTTTAGCAAGAGCAGTGATGACATCACCAGTCCTTTCCTCTCTTTAGTCAAAGAAAGGTCTGTTTATGTGTAGAACTGTAAGTAGCTACATTGTAGCTCAGAGGTAAAACTTTTGCTTTAAAGGGGATGTATCGCTTCTTCAATTCGTCTGTTCTCTTGAAGCTTGATGCTCTCACTTCGTGAAATCCAGGGGCGTTTCTTCCCCTCCTAGCTGAGTGTTTCTTAACTGAATGACATCATCTCCTCTTCACTGTTCATGCTGGCTCCAGTGTGTCCCCCCCTCCACATGTCACTGTCCTCTCCCTATGCAGTCTTATTTTGTAAGAGCTGTTTACATACCACAGGCCTGCATTCAGTCTAAATAGTATTCTATGAACTCAGAGCACTGATCTCTCACAGCTGGAGGTTTGCTACAGTTGAATCCATCCAGAGCAGAGATCCGTCTCCCTTCATGTTTACATAAGGCACCGTCGCACAATTCTGCTGTCTTCGGATTGTAGCAGTAGCTGCAGTGTCAATGAGGAGCAGTTAGCTGTACATAGTGAAATTTTTGTCTGACACTTACACGCAGGAGCATTAAGGCACCGTGGCACAATTCTGCTGTTTTCTGATTATAGAGACAGCTGCAGTGTCAAAGAGGAGGCAGCTAGCTGTATAGAGTAAAATTGTTGTCGGCCCCTAATTCTGAGTGAGAGGCAGAAATGCAAGCTCCGGGAATACGGCCGTCTGGGTGGGCCGAACTGAATATAAATTATTAGAGCCCTCAACTAATGACATGCACAGAGTTGGGATCCGACTATCTGATCGGCACTGGAGAAATTTGTTTACAGAAAACGAAGATAAGGAATACTGTGAAAACAAGACAGCTTTGCTAATGACATCCAATTGCAAAGTTGCTTGTTTTCACTGTCCCCTTATTCTAAAGACCATCTAATGAAATTTTACTACCCCTTTAAGGCACAAGGGTCCTTGGTTCAAATCCCTGCAGGACCGAAACCTGTGGATTTTATTTCTCTTTATCAATGTACAAACCTAATTGAGGATTCTTTTTTTAATTTATTTGCACTGTTTGACTAATTACTAAGGAGTACAGAGGACGGGAGTAGAATGACAGCACCCGGGGTTTGAACACTTAGTAGCTGCCTGAGAGGAGAGGTGATGTCTGAGCATGTGCGGCCAGGACTGAGGAGCTCTCAGCCCTGGTCGTATCCCCTGGAGAGGAGCTATAAACAATGGATCACTAAAGGAGCAGCTAAGACAAAAACGGTCCAGTATTTTTAATAATGATGAATGGTGAAAATGTTTATTATTTAATTTACGTCAATTTTACTTTGTGGCAAAACCCCTTTAAGACCTTGAACATATTCCTTTCTCTGGGCACTATAGTTACCAGCTTGAAATTGATATTTGCACCCGCACAATAGCACTGACGGAGAAAAGCATAAATTCATGGGATCAGAAGTGGTGGCTTCTTACTGCCCTTGAAAACTCTAGAATACATACCTGAGCAATTGCTTGCTGCTACTGAACATTATATTTGGTCATTTTTTTCTTATTTTTTAACTTTTATTTATTTTCACTATTGAATAAAAATTGCCGCCTTTATTTTTTAATTACACATTTTTTTACATTGCTGCTGATTTCTAATTTCTTGTCTTCAAACATAAGATTCATAATTTGTTTCATAGTTGCATTAAAATTCCAAACGTACTTAATGGACGCAGTACCCTATTGAAGCCTGCGACAGGCACTGTTGCAGTATGTGGTACAATTTAGGCATTGTCTAAAAGGCTTTGCACAATCCCCATGTCACTTAATGGCTTAGTATAACAAATGAGTGATTTCTATGACCCATCTATTAGATGAATTGAAGGGGTATAAGTGTATAGAGACAACAGTATCTCTAGCTGGGAGTTCCACACCGCTCAGGGGAACTTGATGCTGCCAATGTGAAGAGACCACACATGTTATGGGAAGATAGACAATGAGGCAGCATCCTGTTCAGGTGGGGGAGATTCATTATTTCTGAAGCACCACATCTGTTCAACCAGAGATTCCGGATTAAGCAAATCGCCCACTCTTTTGTTTGGCTAGGTGTAATATGAATGCTGTGCAATTGTTGACATGGGGAAGCATTAAAAAAAAAAATCTGCAAACTAAACAATGTAAATTAAATATCGGATAATTTGTAACAAAAATGTCCGATTAAATAAAGGCTATGGGAAAATGGTGGCACAAGGTAATTTCTGGCTACAACAAGGTGATGGAGATTAACTGGTCCAACAAAGGTGTGAAGTGGAGTAATGTGGTGAGATTTACAGGTGGACAGGATCTGCATTGTGTTTGAGGTTATCACTTCCATCTACAGCAGGAGATAAAACTCCTTTAAGAGGGACTTTACAGGGGATTTCATAATGGGATACAACATCTTGCATTTGCATAGACAGAAATGGATACATTGCAATGCAAAGACACAACAATTAGAGATTAAAGGGTTTTTGTTTTTTATTAAATAGCCATTTTACTAGGCCTGGCAGAGGCTGACATGGACAAAAGGAAAAGAACCTTTTAACCGTTGGTGTTCTAGCGCTGAGCTCCGACCTGCTGCAATTACCTGGGGCCCTGCCCATTTGCCAACCTACCTAGGGTCTTGTCTACCAACCTGGTAATATAATTGTGAGGACAGCAGCCCATAGTTGTAGCATTATCCATCCTCTTGGGAGAATGTACCTCTAAGTTATGGCTTGTACCCGCTGTCCCACCCCTGGGAAGTTTGTACAGAGGTGGGAATAGGTAAAGAGATGCTGGAAAAGTGAGGATTCTAAGATATTTGTGTGTAATTTCTGCAGGGATGAGTGGTGGCCGGGACAAGTCATCATGGCGGTGTGGAACGGATGCAGAAGAGAAGGCAAAAAGAACGACTCAAGAGAAGAGAACGACTCATCAGATAGGATGTCTCTGGTGAGTCCCTGATTCCAGGGGTTATTTTACTTCTTTATTGGATCACTGCTGTATTCACTGTAATGTGATGTGACCCGAGCTGGTGTCAGATCACTATGTGGTCTCCATATGGTGGTGTTATATCGGCGTTAGTACAGTGGCAGTGTACATGTGTCCCTGATTGTAAAAGTGAGGGAACACCTGACCCTGTGATAGGAGTTACACTTTTACTTTCTTGCTAGTGTTTTTTTTAGAAGGTGGTGAGGTGCGTGACCAAGGGAAACGCAGCTTTTTCCAGACACCCTGTTGCAGCTTTCACCTACTTGCTGGGGTTTGCCTTTGTTTTTCTTTATTATTTGTTAGACTACTGTATGTCTCCTCGGCATAACAAAACAATCGTATTTTGTGGTGGTTTTAGTATTCTAGAACCACTGAAAATACAATTGTTCAGGCAGCCCATAGACAATAATAGAAAAAACTGCCGGTAGTCTACACGGGTCTTTTTTTCTCCACTCGTCTTTTGGCGCCGGCCTATTATACAACATGTTGTATAATAGGCCGGCGCTTTGTGTTATGCCATCGGTTTCCCATACAATCAATTGTATGGGTGATGTCAAAAAAACAAGAACCGACTGCGGTTTTTGTGCAAAACGTGACAATAACTACGGCATCAATAAACCTTTAAACTTTTAAACAAATTAGTACCATGAGTGGCACACTGGCATTAACAGGGACAGTGGATGTTGCACATGTTAATTAAGATAGTTCAATAAACCTTTAAACTTTTAAACAAATTAGTACCATGAGTGGCACACTGGCATTAACAGGGACAGGGATTTGCACATTGTAATTAAATAGTGCAGTGTTTGCCACACTGGGATTAACTAGTACATTGAGTGGTACATTTGCAATAAAGGGGTTGTCTCACTACACTGATTCATCTTACCTCAGTCCTGTTTTCTTGGTTTCATTTTGAATTAAGGTGCGTGTTTACTGGCTTCTACTAGGCTGCAGCAGAAGCCAGGTCTGTAGCTATAGCAACCAGTGCTGGCAGCCTATCATGAGAGATTGAACAGGTCTGTAGCTATAGCGACCTAAGGAGCTGATGCAGCCCATACAAGAGGGGATATCTAGGAATAGGTAGGACACTGCTAATGGACACATATTGCAAAGTGCCTTGTTTTTACAAGATCTTTAACATAAAAGGCAATCCTTGTAGTGAGACAACCCCTTTAAGTAGTGCACTCAGTGGTATATTGACATTAACTAGTACAGTGATTTACACATTGTGATTATCTAGTACAGTGAATGGCACATTGGCAATAACTAATACAGTGAGGGGTACATTAGCATTAATTACTACAGTAAATGGGACACTGGCATTATCTAATGCAGTGAGTGGCACATTGACATTATCTAAAATAGTTACATATTGCCATTCTCTAGTACAGTGACTAGCACACTTGGATAAACTAGTACAGTGAATGTCACACTGGGATTAACTGGTACAGAAATTAACCAAGTGGCTCATCTGGATCTCCACACAAGAATTTAGGTCCAGATATGTCTCCTGTTCTGTTCATTGAGCAGCTGTTAATGAAATAAAGTTGACAATAAGTTATTAATTTCGGTCTCTGAAGGACTCCCTATAAATACTCAGCTCCCTGAGTGCCCAAGACAAGGGTTTCAGTATGCACCCTCAACCACTGGCTCCTTATATTTACCATGAAAATTGTTGTATGGACAGTCATGGAGCTGGCAACTATCATCCCTTAGGGCATGTCCCCACGGCAAGGGTTTTTGGACAGTTTTTCCTATGGTTTGCGGTTTTACAAACCATCTGAAAACCTGAAACAAACTCTCTCCCATAGACTTCAATAGAAAAACTGCCCAGCAGTCCCCGCAAAACATTGAACATGTTCATTCTTTTGACCAGTTTCTAGACGGAAAATTACCATTGAAGTCAATGTAAACAGCTCAAAACGTAGTGAGCGTTTTTTGCCGTGGTTTTTGGGCGGTTTTCGCAAAAAAAAAAAGTGAAGAATGATCCCACCGATAGTGTGTGTGTTCTTGAGGTCCTTTTGCGCTTTTTTTTTTTACACAGGAAGCTCCTGCAAAGCACTTCAGTGTGGACAAGAGTCAATAAATCCTCTTTTTATCCTAAACCAACCAAATTTTTATGATGTTAATATGCACAGGTGCTCAAAGTGACAGTGAAAAAGTTGGCCTTTGTTCATCATTGTTAAATTGTGGAGATAAAAAAAAAAATCACATGGTTTCTTGCACCAATCAGGAATACTTCTGCACTCGGTACACTATTCAGCTTGAAAAACAGTCCAAAAACCACTGGGAAAACCGGGACAAAAGCAGTTCAAAAACCGAAAACAGCTGAAAAACAGACTGGTTTGGGTATGTTCACACAGCTTATTTTGACATGGTTCTGGATGAGGTTTTCGGAGCGTTTCTGCTCCCAAAACCTTGCCCAAAACCTCGCCTGAAACACGCTTCTTCAGAAGAGGTTTTACAGGCGTTTCTCAGCGAGGTTTTGGATGAGGTTTTCGACAAGGTTTTCACCCATACAAATTAATAGCCAGTATAACAACCGCACCGAAAACCACGCCGAAACCGTGCTTCAAGAATTGACATGACACTTCTTTTTCAGTGCATCCAAAGATGCGCTTAAAAACCTCATCGTGTGTGAACTACAACGAGGTTTTACATAGCAATCAATTAAATGAACTGGGGGCGTTTTGGAAGAGTTTTGGACGAGGTCTTGGGCGAGGAAACGCTCTGAAAACCTCGTCCAAAACCATGTCAAAATAAGCTGTGTAAACATTGCCTTTTTGTGACAAACACAGTCCAAAAACTGCACAAAATGGGGGGCAAAAACAGAGCTGTTTTTGTCCTTTGCTGTGTGAATGCACCCTTATTCCCCAGTGCTGTGGCTCAGGACATGCAGGTTATACCTATGTGCAATAAGTTATTTGCCTTTAATTATTTTGCTTCTTTTTTACATCATTCAAAATAAAACGACTACGCAAGTTTTTAGATAAGCCAAAAAAATCCATTTATTCAAATGACTATTTTCATGCAAAGGAAATCATTCACATTTTCTCTCATTCTAGAAAACTGTACATTAGGGGAATGCAGTTCCTTTGCAGCACGAGTGATCGCACTAGTCATTATGTTAATGCTAAAATATTTGTAATGCTCACGTTGGAAAATGGTTCACACATTAAATGACATTATTAGTGCGAGACCGTATATTTTACCATATTACAATATCAGGTTATCAGCAGCAATAATTATTGATATTATTCATCAATCATCTTAAAATATCATGTTACCGTTTAATGCATAATATAGTTCTATTTATTTTCACATTGTTCAGGGTGCTTGCTTAACCTTGGAGCATTGTCTGACTTAGCACCTTAGACATTTGTTTTATAATGTAACCTCAGTACAAAAGTTATACAAAATTGTTTAACACAGCTCTGATTATTCATTGTGTGGAAATGTATGCGCCTGTCGTTAGAAACACAAGTCAGAAAAATACATGCCAAGATAAAGACACAATCTGATAAACAGGAAACATGCCTATTCTTCCTGGAGGATACATTAAATAGAGAACATTTCATGGGGCAAATGGGGCAATTATCCAGGAGCCTTCACCATTTCCGAAACATTTAAACAGCTGAGCTTTATGAAATAACCCCTTACCAAACATTGCCATATATAAGGCACAATATCTGTAAGTGGATATGGAGCGAGGACACCAAGTCAGCTTCACACACGGGAGTTGGCTAGCGGCCGGGATTGGAGGTGTCTCCTATCCTGGCCTTTTAACCTCTTAGAAGGTAAATACCATTGTAGCATCTATGGGATTGTAAAACAGTGCAATGCATCGTTCTGGTCCCCAGTCATCCTCCTGCAAGATCACAGTGTGTCAATAGGTTGTTATGACAGCATCCATAGCTGCTATCTTAATGTGAACCTGTCAATATGGTTATGCCCCCCTTGCTGAGAACAGCACAAGCTAGTGTCAGACCTGCTGTTCCCAGCGCTGTGTCCCTTATTCTGTAAGATGCTGTAGTTTTAGAGTATTTACTGCTCAACTTATTATTCATTTAGAGCAGGTGTTTAGGCACCTTCGGTCACAACAAGGCTAGCCCCGCCCAAACTGCAGATTTGAGCATTAAAATACACGAAACTACAGCATCTTACAGAATAAGGGACACAGCGCTGGAAACAGCAGGTCTGACACTAGCTTGTGCTGCCATCAGAAAGGGGGGCATAAACTATGTGACAGGTTCTCTTTAAAGGGGTTTTCTCACTAAAATGATTAGCTTATTACAGTACATGTACAGAAAGATAATTGTAGACTTTTTCGAAATACTTTGCTTTGCTGATTTTTTTTTTCTTGGTCAGGAGATAAAGAAGATTCTCTGGTTCCGACCATCTTTCTTCCCCACCTCTCCCTGCTCTCTCTTATCTCTCATTGCTCTACGCTGCTTTCACTCACTCACTCCCGCCATGGTAAAATACCTCCTTCAGAGTCTTATCTATAGTAATTGACTTTTAAAGCTTTTCATGTAGCTAAGTAAACACTCTTTAGAGCTATGCAGCCTGGTGTAATACACTTTATAAATCTCTTGCTCTCGTTGTCAGTGTAACAGGAATAGCTAGGAACAGCAGAGCTGATGTGTCAATCACTATTATAGAGCCACCCACAGTTCGAATGGCATGTGTCTGGCTGTGTCTGTGAAACTGCATGGTGAGAAAACTCATCTAGTACCTTTATTACCTGCAGTCACAGTTAGGGAGTAATAAGAAAACCATTATGGTACACTGTTCTGCAGATTATTGCTATTGCAAAACAGTGTACAAATGATTTTGTCCCTTATTGATTAATTACTCTCTGGTACCAAAAAGTTCAGGTAAAAAAGAAAAGGTTTTAAAAATATAAAAAAAATGCAAAAGTTCAAAACACCCTCCTTTTACCAGTTTACAAATAAAAAATATATAGAAAAGTTAAACATAATTGGCAAGTCCATATAATGTGATCTATTAAAAAATAACATTATTTATCCCATTCCGTGAACATGGAAGAAAAAAACAATGGCTGAATATAAAAAAAAGGCAATGAGGCAAAAATTGTTTGGACTTTACGATCAAGAAATATGCTTTATTGAAAATTGGACACAAAACAGTTAAAACCAATAGAATCCAAAAAGGATTTCACGGTTCACAGGTATAAAATAAGATCATGATAAGGAATTCAAACCCTGCATATCTGACGATGCCTATGTCTCACAATAACATATAGAATATGTAGGCCAAGTTCCCTAGTTAACATTCTATAATAATAAAAGTCATGCAAAGCTCCACAATCGCATGTGAACACAGCAGGTTACCAAAGGATCAACAGATGTAATATAAATACCTAAAAAATATATGAGGAGAGAGCAGTGGGAGAAAAATGGACCCCATGCGTATCGCCAAAAAGTTTGGTTTCCTCAGGGATGTTATAACCCCTGTGGTGCCCATATTATGTTTACAATAGGAAAAAAAACTGTTCTAAAATTGTGTTTCTTTTGTTCACCTTCTGTCCCCAGGAAATTGCAATTAAAGCTGATCAAAAAGTCGCATCTATACCAAAATGATCCCAATAAAAGCAGCACAAAAACAAGATCTCACTCAGGTCCATAGTTGAAGACATGGTGCTGCAACGCAAATTTAAAAAATAAAAAAGTTTTTATTGTTTCAAAAGGACTAAAACACAAAAAACAAACTCTCATTCAGGATATTTTTTTTCAAAAAAAGGCGCTTAAAATTCGATATCACCAGAATCCTACTGACCTGCAGAATACAGATAGCATCAAATGTTAATCACCCAGAAAACTCCGTAATAACTAAACTGTTCCAAAAATGCCGCATTTTTTCACATTCTATCCCACAAACCATTTTTCTATAGTTTCCCAGTTCATTATATGCTATGGTCAATGGTATTTCACTGCATATATGACCAAATCCCTTATTCTCAAATCTAATTTATTAAATAATCCAATTAAAAATGATTGGGATATAAAATGATAGCAATTTCAAATTAAATAAAGACTCATTGGTGGCATCTTTTTGTATATACTGTTTCTCCATAACTAGGGTTATTATTGGATATACAGGGTACAAAAAATTGTAAATATGACCTTATGCGTCATTATTATTATTATTTAATCTGTATATAAGTACATTGTGGCTCATGAATCATATTGGTAGGGCTACAGCTGCACTTGCATGTTTGATTCAGGAGGTTATCTCATTAAGACAAATATAATCATACACACAGGAGTTACAGTGGAGACGATAGGGGCACATTAGATACACACTAGGGTTAGTCATCGGAAGTCAAACCGACCCTTTCGGGACGTGATCCTGACTGACAACAGGGTGAAGTAGGGTATTAGATAGGGAAAGACTATATTAGCGATTGGAATTGCCATCATTTTATATCCCAATCATTTTAATTGGATTATTTAATAAAAGTTAGATTTTAGAATAAGGGATTTGGTCATATATGCAGTGAAATAGTAATTACAAATCCTGGATAGAATTTTTTTTTTATATTGTTTTATTAAAATTTATACGGTTAATGGTACCATTAAAAAGTCTATCTTTTCAACATAAAAAATTCCTCATATGACTATGTAGATAAAAGAAAAAGTAAATTAAAAATATGGCTCTTGGAAGGTGGGAAGTAAAAATTAACGCAACAGAAAAAAAAAATCCTGCAGTGGGAAGAGGTTAAACCAGTTTACTAGTTTAGAATACATTTCTATGAAATATCAAGTATTCATTTTTTCTGGTCACTTTTTATATCCCACATATGGTACATAGAATTTTTCCTTAGCTGGGACACTCTCTGACTCATTTGGACACAGGGCATAACAGGCCAGTGATGTCATATACAACTCCAAGGATGGAGAAAGGTTCCCAACATTAAAAAAGAGAGGGGATCCAATTGAAAATTTTGAACAGAGGCCTCCACCAATTTTGATCTGGTCCTTGTAACTGTACAAAGGATTGCCATCAGTAATTTCAGGGCCCCATACAGCCTAAGCATCTAGGCCTCTGGGGTGTTACCAGCTCATATCTTGCACCGACCATGTAATCAGGGCCCTAACAGCCTTACTGTCCATCAGACTCAGAGTGGCCCAAGTGGGGACAAGGGAACCCCCAGATGGACCCCTGAGCATGACAGATCTAGTGTTTTTTTTAAAACTGCATAAACATCCTTAGAAGTGGCAGAATGTCAGAGAGAAAGAGGCAAAAAAGGAAGAAGCAGCATAAAAGAGGCATGTACAGTAGCTGTGAGGTGGGATCTCAGAATCAACTTCACTGGCGGGACCCTGAATCAACTCCAATGGTGAGCCCCCAGAATGAAATTCCCCTGGTGGGCCGTAGGCACCCCAGTCCAACACTGCTGCCAATATTGTCCTGATGGTGGCCCTAACTGTACATTTTAGTGAAAGTGTATACTTGCCGATGTATGAAGTCAAACAACAACCAAGAAAAAAGTGGCAAAACTGCCTAAATTATTATTTAACATACATTTTATTAATAGATTATTTAAAATACAATGAATGTAAAAATCTAGAAAATATGATGGCAAAATCACCCAGAAAAAGGTGCACAGAGAAAACAGATGTAAAAAATAAAAATGTATGAGACTAGAGCTTCACAGGTTGCAGCCACTGGAATGCTCTTCCACTCCTCCATGACGACATCACGGAGCTGGTGGATGATAGAGACCTTGCATTCTGCCACCTTCCATATGAGGGTGTCTCACAGATGCTCAAGAGGGTTTAGGTCTGGGGACATGTTGGCAAGTCCAGCACCTTTACCATTATTTTCTTTACAGGCAGTGGTCGTCTTGGAGGTCTGTTTGGGGTTGTTATTATGTTGGAATACTGCTCTGCAGCCAAGAAGGGAGGGGATCCTGCTCTGCTTCAGTGTGTCACAGTGCATGGTGGCATCCATGGTTTACTCAGTGAACTGCAGCTCCCCACAGCTGGCAGCACTCATGCAGCCCCAAACCATGACACTCCCACCACCTTGGTTGACTGTAGGCAAGACACACTTGTCTCTGTTCTTCTTACTTGGTTGTCTTCACACACACTTGACATTATCTGAACCAAATAGGCTTATCTTGGTCTCATCAGACCACAGGACTTGGTTCCAGTAATCCATGTCCTTAGTCTGCTTGTCTTCAGAAAACTGTTTGTGGGCTTTCCTTTTCATCATCTTTAGTAGAGGCTTCCTTCTGGGATGACAGCCATGCAGACCAATTTGATACAGTGTGCAGTGTATGGTCAGAGCAAACTGACCCTTCACCCCTTTAAACTCTGCACAATGCTGTAAACTCTCACACATCTATTTTGAAAATACAATATCTGGATATGATTCAGAGCAGGTGCACTAAACTTCTTTGATCGACCATGGGGAGGCTTGTTCTGAGTGAAACCTGTCTTGTTAAACCGCTGTATGGTCCTAGCGACCATGCTACAACTTAGTTTCAGGGTGTTGGCAATCTTCTTATCGTCTAGGCCATCTTTAAGTACACCAACAATCCTTTTTTTCAGATCGTGAGACAGTTCCTTGCCATGAAGTTCTATGTTGAACTTCCAGTGACCAGTATGAGACAGTATGAGAGTGATAACATCAAATTTAACAAACCTCCTCCCCATTCACACCTTAGAACTTGTAACACGTTAGAGTTACATGACACTGCGATGGGAAAATGGCAAATTGGGCAAAATTTGTCCATTTTCACTTAGGGGGTGCACTCACTTTTGTTTCCAGACATTGATGGCTTTGTGTTGAGTTATTTTGATTGCACACCAAATTTACACTGTTATACAAGCTGTACACTGACTCCTTTACATTCTATCAAAGTGTCATATCTTCAATGTTGTCCCATTGAAAGATATAACACAAGATTTATGAAAATGTGAGGGGTGAGATAATATATTTATAGGACTCTGTATTATATGTTGTGCCCTTTTCTGGGTGATTTTGCCATAATATTTTTTAGATATTTTACTTTATTGCATCTCAAATAATCTGTTAAAGTGGTTTTCTCACCAGTTTCACAGAGATACAGCCAGCTCTAGAATCACACATGTGATTGTGGGTGGGACTATAGCTGTGACTGACACATCAACTCTGCTGTTCTTAGCTATGCCTGTGACACATACATTTCTTGCACGTCAGTCAGTTTATTTCACAGACTGTAAAATTCTAAAGAGTGTTTACTTAGCTCTCAAAGCCTGTAGCTGAAGATAAGACTCTGAGCAGGTGACTCATCATGCACGGACTGGGTGACTGATAGCCGTTCAGAGTGATGAGAGATAAGAAAGAGCACGGAAAGGTGGGGAGGGATGGTCATAATCAGAGAAACTTGTGTGCTCTAAAATTTCTCCCGACAACAGAAATATCACCAAATCAGTTTATTTGGTGATAGTCTTCAATTACCTGTCCCTACATGTTAAAAGCTAATCATTGAGGTGAGAAAACCCCTTTAATAAATTTTATGTTTTATGATAATTTTGGCAGCTTTTTTCTTAGTTGTTCTATTTTTGTGGTGTTCTGCATTCATATAATTATTTTCTTTATATAAACCCTATCATTAATTTAGTATGATTTAGTGGCCCTTTTTGGGGATCTCTCACAGATAATTAATGCAGGTCATGATAGTTTCTAGAGACAGATTATTTTTGTACATTAATATTTTAATAAACGAGTGCTGTGACCTTTTAATATTGACCACACTAATGTTCCTCAGTCAAATTCAACATTCCCACATACACTACTCACAAAAAGTTACGGATATTTGGCTTTTGGTTGAAATTTCAGGATGAATATAACATTTCTTGAATTTTTTTTTAGGTAAACTAATGAGACAATGTCTTAACTTTATAATGCGCATGTCCAACTGTTCAATGCTTCAATACTGTTTCCGCAACTTGCTGATCTCTAAGGGCTAGTTCACACAGCTTATTGCTGACAGATTTCGCCCCGCAATTACGCCGGCTGCCGTGCAGCAGGGGCGGGGGGCCGGCAGCTCGCCAGCCCAATAGACATACATTATTCACGGCGCGTATACGCCGTAAATAATTGACATGAGAGCTATGGATTACCGTAATGGCAGGGACGGATTTCAGCCATACTACAGCGCAAATACTACGCGCAATACGGCTGAAATCAGTGCCCAAATCAGCCGTGTGAACGAGCCCTAACAAGGATTCTGGCATAGAAGCTAAACAGATCCAAAGTCAGATGCCTCAAATTTATCAATCAGCATGAGCCAAGAAGATAAATGTGGCACTTTATTTGGGTGCTTTCACACGGTGCGGTTTTGGTGCGTTTTTGTGTGCAGGAAGACACAACAATTAATGTTATATATTGTTGCACAAAAAACACATCCAAAAAACCGCATCAAAAACACACCAAAACCGCACTGTGTGAAAGCACCCTTAGACTGCTCGTCTCAATTTACTGAGAGAAGGGGAACATTTCTCCTTATGGAGAGCACCAGTTAAGGCGTGTAGTGTTTTGATTGCCTTTTAGCCCACTACTAAGCATCTGCATATCACAAGGCATTTTTGGAAAGGAGCTGGAAAGCTCACTAGCAACCATCTATAGTTGTAACAAATCCTCATTTACTCTGATTCACTGAATCTTTGAGAAGCAAAAGGAATAATTGTCAAGCCAATATTGCTCATCTACATACGCCGTTCGGGGTTTTGACCCTCATCAGTGTAGACAGAGCGATATTGGCTTGTACTGTGGGAGGCAATGAGTGGCTGTGAGAAGGGGAACATCTCTCCTTATGGCGAGCACCAGTTAAGGCGTGTCGTGTTTTGATTGCCTTTTAGCCCACTACTAAGCATCTGCATATCACAAGGCATTATGGGAAAGGAGCTGGAAAGCTCACTGCGCCCTTTATAGGTTGTAACAAATCCTCAATTTACTTCTGATAAGGAGAGATGTTCCCCTTCTCTCAGCCACTCATTGCCTCCCACCAGTCAAGCCAATATCGCTCTGCTCTACACTGATGAGGGGCAAAACCCCGAAACGGCGTATGTAGATGAGCAATATTGGCTTGACAATTATTCCTTTTTGCTTCTCAAAGATTCAGTGAATCAGAAGTAAATTGAGGATTTGTTACAACCTATAGATGGCGCAGTGAGCTTTCCAGCGCCTTTCCCATAATGCCTTGTGATATGCAGATGCTTAGTAGTGGGCTAAAAGGCAATCCAAACACTACACACCTTAACTGGTGCTCTCCATAAGGAGAGATGTTCCCCTTCTCTCAGCGTCTCAATTTACGTTATTTAATTTTCAGGCAGAAATAGTAAAAGTGGGCCAATGAATTTAGTGATATTTGATGAGACAATAATAAATATCCTAAAAAAGGGCGAGAGATGCTCTTACCTGATATTTTGACAATGACAAAACCATCGTTCCCTTTGGAAACTTGTAAGACTGATCAGAAAAATAGAATTGTGTATATTATGGACGACATGTATGATTTTTGGTGCCCAGACACCAATTTTATTGTGCACAATAGTAGTGTAGAATGTGCCTTAAATCTATTAATCTGTTCTACTGCGGGTCATAAATCAGATGCATTCTAGCGCAGAAATGACAATTCTATATTTACTATTTTGCCATAGGCAAACTTAAACTCTATCAGTTCTCAATCTATAAAACACTAAAACGTAACTTTTATTAAGTACTTAACCTCTATACACACTATTCAAAATCCTGATTTCTAACCTCTCAATTTTTCCCTTCCTACTTCTGAAGGAATAACTCCTTTTCCATTATCAAGTCTGGTGGAACCCCACCTACTAACAGGAAAACCTTATATATACAGTAATTTACTAACTCCAGTAAGGGATCCCAATCCTCCTACTTGGGCAGTTATCCCTAATCTAATGGACATAAAACATATAAGGCTTTCTTGTAATACCCTCTGCAGCGGGTGATGCTTTGTAGACAGAGGTGAGAAATCACAATTTAAAATGTCATGCCTGACCTCCCCAACATGTTTCACCAGCTAAACTGGCTTCATCTGGGGTAAGAGGTTTGGAGATTATTTGAAATGACAATTCTGGCTCAGATAAACCACTTTTAAGGTGCTCTACATGTTCCAGCAGTAATGCCCTGAATTTGCCGTACTGAAGCTATAAATCTGTAGCTTTATATGGTTGTAGTGTGACACACCTCCAGCACGCCCCCGATCTCAGTTGCATTGCAAAGTGCCACGGAAGCTCTGTAATGCACCTGGGATTGGAGTGCACCTGGTCAAAAGTATAGTAAACATACATGTCACCCTATGTGCATAAAAAAAAATTCTTTAGTTTCTCTGAGACACTTTTTAATTGTTTTGAGTCCATGAAAATGTATTTTTTGTTCTCATTTACTATTTTTTTATTTATTATTTTTATCTTTAAATTATTTCAAAAACCTTTGTTTGAATTGTTTAAAAGTATTAGTCATGCTCATTATTATAATAATCCACTGGTATCAATATTCTATCATGGATTCCTAATCTTAATTCAAATTAAAAAAAAAATACTTATTAATTTTTTTTTTCTGGATCAAAAGAATAGAGATGGTCAAGTAAACAGCAGCCCATCACAGGCTTTATTTGACTTAATTGCTGACAGGATATTTTATGTACATTGTACATGATACAAAGCATTGCTTGTACCATGTGTTTCTAATGATATACAATCAGCAGACCTTTTTGACATTAATCGGTTTTCATCTCCTTTTCCATTAAATTTTAACATGGATCACATTTCAAAACCATAATTGTTCACCCTGTGAATCCTTTTAAAAAGCTGTGCTTTCCAGGAGCTGCCGGAACTTCGAATGGCTTGTCCCCTGTGGATTATTCCATGCAGTCGGTTTCTTCTGGGTGGTCAACATGCCCATTAGGGACAGGTGCCTGGGTTGCAATAGTTTTAAAGATTTACCTTCTGTTTGCACAAAAGACCATTTCCTCTACGTCAATGCCACCTGGCCGTCTGCTATGACCTGTGTGGGTAAAGTGGAGAGACCAGGAAAGCAAAAATTTACCAATGCTGAGATCGAAAGATGTTGTATTTGCATAGAAAACATTCATACATTAGTCAATAATTAAGAAATACACAAAAATACAATTTAAATATTTAGGTTTTTTTCTTGCCATGGTTTAATTTTTTTTATTTTTAATATTTTTCAAACATTCTAAATTTTTTTAAGAATACTTGCAGAATAAAATGTCCTCGGATAGATTTCTGTGTGTCCAGATCTCACTGTCGTCTCTCTTGCCTGGCATTGTTTTGGTGAGTGATCATTTCATTCGGTGAGCTTGTCAACTTTTAATGTAGGATGAATTATATGTCTAGGAGAAAACAATTTGTGTGACAGACTATCCCTCATAATCCCTCTCTTCAGACTTATTCTAACAAAAGACTCTTAATACAGAAGATGTTTTGTGGGAGGGGAAACATTTTCTAAACAAGAAGTTTCTCTGTTTCAGTCCAGGTAACAAAACAGCTTGAGGAATTTCTGCTGGCCTTGTCAGAACTGGCCTATAGGTTTTAGGACCACCTGCTGGTTAAGCCATTGGTCAATAGATTAACTGCTGCTATAACTAAGTGGCAAGAAAAGCAAGTTATGTGGCAGAACAAACAGAATCAAGCTCCCCTTAACACATGGCAATTCAAACACTGATGAGTCCACTTCCAACTGTAAAACAATCAGTCCTGATGACTTTTTCTTCCTTTCCTGTGCCTCTTCTCCAGTGTACAGCCACAGTAATCCCTGCATTATCAGGAATGAATGGCTGGATTAAGGAAAGCAAAATTGACATTTGATTCCTTGTGAGTCTCAAAAATCTTTATACTCAAACAATCTATAAGGACAAAAAACAGAGTAGATAGATAGATAGACTTGTGATAATAATAGATGTGATATAGATAGGAAAAAGATACAGATATGGGACAGGTCAAAAGATAAATATGAGACTAATTGATGGATATGGGATAGGTTAATACATATATGGGATAGAAAGAAAGATTAATAGAATTTTGATACATAAATATATAAATATTGGTATAGTAAGTTTGTAAATAAAGATATAAATGAATAGATAGATAGATAGATAGATAGAATAGAAAATATGCAGCACTCTCCTCAAAAATTAAATAAGTGGGTGCCAGCGGAATAAGTCCTGACCAAGACCAAGTAATAAATGCTGTGGATCTTTTTAGATATGAGATAGATAGATAGATATGAGATAAATAGATAAAAAGATAGATAGATAGATAGATAGATAGATAGATATGAGATAGATAGATATGAGATAGATATGAGATAAATAGATAGATAGATATGAGATAGATAGATAGATATGAGATAGATAGATAGATAGATAGATAGATAGGAGATAGATAGATATGAGATAGATAGATAGATAGATAGATAGATAGATAGATATGAGATAGATAGATAGATAGATAGATAGATATGAGATAGATAGATAGATAGATATGAGATAGATAGATAGATAGATAGATAGATAGATATGAGATAGATAGATAGATAGATATGAGATAGATAGATATGAGATTGATAGATATGAGATAGATAGATAGATATGAGAGAGATAAATAGATAGATACTGTAGATAATAAAGACCAATAGCAATAATAGAAATAGACATAGTAATATACAGATGTAGCAAGGATTAATTTAACAGATAACACACATTGGTATCACAGGACAGAAAGTTATCTCACTTTTTTATTGATTTATAATGGCTGGTTTGTGATCTAAGAACAGATAACATAGAAAGCTGTGCTATCACCGTCAAGCTAAGCGTTGCTACATCCATAGATATATTTTTAAAAAGATAAAATATGTAAATAAAAATGTAAATTGATCAATTACATCCATACAAGCATAGATAGATATGACATAAATTGATATATATGAGAGAATAACAAATATATATGAGACAGAAAAATATCACTAGATAGAGTTTAGTTAGATAGAGATATATAGCTAACTGGATGCATATATAGATAGATAGAGAGATAGATAGATACCGTAGATAGATAGATAGATAGATAGATAGATAGATAGATAGATAGGAGGAAGAGACATAGTCATATTGATAAGTAGATATCTCGTAGATAGATAAGTTGATAGAGTTGAAAAAAGACATCAGTTAATCAAGTCCAACCTATAACCCTACTGTGTTGATCCGGGCAGATGGATAAAACTCAAAACATAATTGATCAAGTAAACTTGGAAGAAGTATCAAAACTCAGAGAAGGTTGTTTCATAGTTTTACACCTTATGCTATTTTGTAGCTCATCCCTACAATATGCAATGTGTCCACCTCTCCACATTTTTTTTTTTCAAAAGTACAAAGTCAGTGTAGTACATTATTGTAACAGGCTAGGAAAACCCTTGTCTGGCTGCAATTCACCACATGTCCTCTGGGTGGCCTTCATATAGACACATAGGGCGATATTTATGAAGGGGCCGAACAGGGGTGTAGCTATTGGGGGTGCGGAGGTAGCAGTCACTACCGGGCCCTGCAGCCTGAGGGGACCGAAAAGCCCTACTGCCACATAAGAATACACCAGTATTGTAAATGGCGCATGGTAACTGGGGGGCCCCATTTCATTGCACTCTTTGTACTAGGGCCCAAGAGCTTGAAATTATGCCTCTGGGCCGGAAGACTAGCGCAGCCCCGTTGGCTCTATTTGTGACCAGGCGCACTCCAGTACCAGGTGCATTACAGAGCGCCCGCGGCACTTTATAATGTGCCTGAGATCGGGGGGCATGCTGGAGGCCTGTCGCACTACAACCCTACAAAGCTACACTTTATAGCTTCAGTACGGCAAATCCAGGCGCATTACTGCTGGAACAGGTAGAGCACTTTAAAAGTGGTTTACCTGTGCCAGAAGTGTCGCTTTGTAGCTAAAAAGCGCTAAATCTATGACCCACAGTAGTACAGGATCATAGATTGAGACACATTCTACGCTACAAATGCGCACAAAAAAATGGCTTTTTTTAAGTTGGTCTTCTTGTTGTATTCATCTCTGAACTTTAAAGGTGCGTCCACATAGCATATGTAAAATGCCATTTGGATTCTGTTCAAGAATCTGGCCGGTATTTTATTGTCTTTTGATGGTTTTGGAGGACGGTTCTATCTGGGGTTGGGGTTTGTTCATCCCCCTAACTTTCCCCAATTGCAAATTTGCATGTTCAAAGTCCTTTTTGGAACCCCAGGCTGAAATCCTTCAGTTAGACTCCACCGTCGTGAGAGGTTTCTAAACGGCTTCAATGGTTCCAAAACGGCAAAAAGCCCTGGAAATCCGACAAAAACCCATGCCTTTGGGGACGGACCCTAATCAAAGAGGAAAAAATCAAAATCAGTAAAAAATGCAGAGAGACTTTTTAAAAAACCCCAATTTTTTTTGGCTTCCAATTTTCCCCTAATACCAAAGGGCCACTTGAGACTCTTGGGAGAGCACATACATTATATACTAATCACTCCCCCGCCACTTTATTAGGTACACATGCTAGTAACGGTTTGGACCCTTTTTCCTCAGAAATGCCCCAATTCTTCGTGGATAGATTTAACAAGGTTTGCAATGATGCTCAATTGGTACCAAGGGGCCCAAAGAGTGCCCGAAAAATTCCCCCACACCCTGACACCACCACCACCAGCCTGAACCGTGAACAAGCAGAGGACCATGCTTTCATGTTTTTGACCCAAAACTGACCCTACCATCCAATGTCGCAGCAAAAAACGAGACCATCAGACCAGGGGAACGTTTTTTCCCAAACTTCTACTGTCCAATTTTTGATGAGCTTGGGCAAATTGGAGCCTCAGTTTTCCCGTTCTTTTGCGAAAGGGGTGGAAACCCGTGTGGGCTTTTGCTGCTGTCCCACTGCCCCAAAGTTCCCGTAAATGGCGTTCAAGATGCTCTTTTACCTACCTTTTGTAACTTTTCTATTTGATCCTGTTTTCCTTTCTATCACTCGAACCAGCTGCCCATTCTCCTTTTACCTCGGGGATCAACAAGGCAAATTTCCCCCCACAGGACTGCCGCCACTTTATGTTTTTTCTTTTTTTTGGACCATTCTCTTAAACCCGAATGGTTGTGCTAAAACCCGGAGACCAGTTTCGAAACTCAGACCAGCCTTCTGGCATCAACAACCATGCCACGTTCAAAGGGACTCAAATCACCTTTTTTTCCCCATACTGATGCTCGGTTTTTTAACTGCAGGAGATTGTCTTGACCATCCTACATGCCTAAATGCACTGAGTTGCCGCCATGTGATGCTGATTAGAAATTAAGTGTTAACGAGCAGTTGGACAAGTGTACCTAATAAAGTGGCCGTGATGTACATATACATTATTATATATATTATATATATTATATTATATATATTATATATTATTATGTATATACATTATTATATATACATTATATAGTATAAGAGCCTCTATATCTGATACATGTCCAGGTTAATCATATCCTGTGGTTCTATATGTATATGTCACTATCATCCTCATAGTAGCAGAATAATAAACATTTTTCTTAGTTGCCGGAACATGTTTGCTTTTATAGGGATCAGTTGATTCAGTTCCTTAAAACCTTTGACACGGTCTTGATATTATCTGTTTGTACAAAATAGTGAAGACTTTAAGTGGATTTGAGAGAGAACTTGAGAGGTTGATATAAGGGTATATAGATTTACAATAGATCTGGCACTCAGTGAGATGTTTTGGAATGCTGTTGTGTACCTTAGCTACTGTAGGACTAGCTGCCATAACATGCACAGGAAGGCATGTATCACCACCGAATCCTGGGACGTGTGCAGAGAATTCAATAACCCTCAGCAACTGAGACGACAATCACTCCAGTCCCACTAGCTTTTTTAGCCAATCTGGCCAATTGGGTGACCATAAAAAATACACCCCTTCCATTGACCTCAAATAATAATGATGCTTCTTTAGATCAATGCAAACAACCCTTGCTGCAGACATTAACTCTAGAACAGGGTTCCCCAACTGCTGGGCCGTGGACCGTCGCCGGGCCATGGTGCATCCTATGCCTACTCTGCGTGACTGGCTTACAACATAGCGTGCAGCTACTTTGCTAGACAGTTCATTACTGTCTCTGCTTTCCTAATCATTGTAGATACGGCGCTCACCGAGCACTGTATCTACACATCAGGGCCACAGGGCGTGTGATGCAGCAGTATCGTCACACCCCCTTGAGCCGCTGGGTCTCGCTGAACTCTTCTCTGGCAGCAGGTCTGCAGGGAATCGGGAAAGGGGAGGAACTTTTTTTTTTTTAACTAGTCTGGCTGTTTACTACACGCAGGCATATATTTATCAATACAATGACTACAGGGGGCATACATTTATTAATACAATGACTACAGCGGCATATATCTATATATCTCTAATGACTACAGTGGGCATATATCTTTATATCTCTACAATAACTACAGGGGGCATATATTTATCTCTACAATGACTATAGGGGGCACATATATACTGACTACAGGGGGCTTATATACATCTGTAATGACTACAGGACGGGCATATATTTATCAATACAATGACTACAGCGGCATATATCTATATATATTTAATGACTATAGGGGGCATATATCTACATATCTCTACAATGACTACAGGGGGCATATATTTATCAATACAATGACTACAGCGGCATATATCTATATATCTCTAATGACTACAGGGGGCATATATCTATATATCTCTACAATGACTACAGGGGGCCTATATTTATCAATACAATGACTGCAGGGGACATATATATATATATATATATATATATATATATGTATATATACATATAATATATATATATATATATATATATCTAATGACTACAAGGGGCATATATCTACATATCTCACAATGACTACAGGGGGCAATATATTATCAATACAAATGACTACAGCGGCATATGTCTATATATCTCTAATGACTACAGGGGGCATATATCTATAGATCTCTACAATTACTACAGGGGGCATATATTTATCAATACAATGACTACAGGGGCATATATATATATATATATATTATATAATATAATATATATATTATGTAATGACTACAGGGGCATATATTTACTGCTAATGACTACAGGGTAACTATCACTAATGACTGCAGGGAGATATATATATATATATATAATATATATATAATATATAATATTATAATCCTAATGTATATATCGCTAATGACTACAGGGGGCATATATTTATTTCTAATGACTACATGGGGCATATATCTCTGTAATGATAGATTCTGATTGCATATGTATATTATATACATGTATAATGCTGATGCACAGAGCTGATCAATATTACTGCAGACTGATTGTCAGCTCTGTGGTTAAGCATTATTAATATAATACTGATTCACAGAGCTGACAATCAGTCTGCAGTTATAAAATACTGGTTACCCTGTACTATACCCCTAAATGACGCAGTATAAACTTTATTGTGTTTTTTTTTGTGCGTGATTTTTAACATCCAACCCCCTCCATAACCCCGTCCCCAATAGCCACGCCCCAATAATCCCACCCCCACTGGAAAAATTGTCAGGCATAAAACTGGTCCCTGGTGGAAAAAAGGTTGGGGACCGCTGCTTTAGAAGGTAGACTGTGCTGTACATGGCAATGAGATGCAGTAACTGATAGGTTCCTAACTATAGAATGACTTACCCAGACATGTACCCAGTTTTTATGCCCAGCTCTTACGCTGCTCTCACCATCTTTGAACAAAGTAGGTGTGGCTTAGCAGAGGGGCGTGGCCTGACATATTTACTATTATACAAGCCAGAAAGTGGTGTAAATGATATCAGAAATCTATACAAGCTCATAGAAAGCATAGATTTCATTTTTTGGTTTACAGACTACTAAAAAATGCACCAAATATATTAAGAAGTGCATCTTACTCTGCACTGTCTGCATTAAAGGGGTTGTCTCACTGCAAGGATTGCTTTTTATGTTTTGATCTTGCAAATACAAGTCACTTTACAATATAAGTCCATTAACAGTGTACTACCTATGCTGAAATATCCCCTCTTGTATGGGCTGCATCAGCTCTTCAGGTTGCTATGGCTACAGACCTGTTCAGTCTGTCATGATAGGCTGCCAGCTCTGGTTGCTATAGCTACAGTCCTGGCTTGTACTGCAGCCTTGGAGAAGCCAATAAACACACCCCTGAATTTAAAATGAAACCAAGAAAACAGGACTGAGGTAAGATGAATCAGTGTAGTGAGACAATCCCTTTAAGACTGATAAGAAAAAAACACTTAATAAATTCCCCCATTGTCTTTATTCAGCTGAGAGAGCGGGCAGTTGTTTAGGTGGAGGCTGATTTTTTAGTTAACCCCTAGTACGCCATGTCATACATTAAATGGAATAGCAGCGTGAAGGAGGCGTTAAAGGGGGTTGTTTCATTACAAAGATTAGCTTTCAACATGTAGGGATAGATAATTAAAGACTTTTCCAAATATATTGCTTTGTTTATTTTGCTTTGTTAAGAAGATAAGAGAGATTTTATCTGCCCTAAGTGCACAGAGGTTTCTCCAGGATACCAACCTGTTCTGCCCTTCTCTTTCTGCTGGTTATTTTATCTGAGAGCAGGGATTGATGTCACCATAGGTTTGCACACAAGATGGCCTGCAACTTGGGAACACAGTGTGTTATCTCTAACAAACAAAGGAGACTAATTACTTTTGTTCATTTAGAGCTCTGACGCTCTCTGCATTTATAGATAAGATCTACCAAATTAGAGATGCTGTGAATACAGAGCTGATATGCTAATAACTGCTATAGATCCACCCACAGGAAGACAGGATGCTTGAATCTGAAGCTGATTTTGCTTCTGAAACAGCATGATGAGACAATCCGTTTAAGGAAGTTTGCAATGGGCTCACGTGCCAGTTGTTGCTTTGACCCACCGTTACTGGGCAGGATCAGAGTTATTGTCTCCACCTGGATGCTACAGTTAATTTGACCAAAGTACTGAAGTCGTTATAAGAGAGAACAGCACTCCATTCTGCACCACCGTGCTGTTAGATTGCCATGAAAGCTGATGGCCTAATGGAGGCCACACGGTCTAAATTGTATCTAATTGGAAGCTAATGTAAATATTACAAGTGATCAAGCAATTGCATTTTCAAGTTCCATAAGGGGATAAAATATTACCAAAATAGAGTTTTTTACTCTACTTTTCATATTTTATAAATAAAAAACTAAGATAAGAAAAATTAATATGATATGACCGCATGGTGAACACCTTAAAGAACAATACCCAAGGCCAAAATTGCGCTATTTTGGTCACTTTACCTACACTCTTACTCTCAACTTACTGGCCAGAAGTAAGTAGCCATTTTGATAAATGTAAGAACCTGTCCCACAAAGCTGGAGATCCCTTTGCTTTAACAGGTTAAAAGGGTTTTGCCACAATCTCATTTCCTACCTCCTGCATCCAGCTCTTCAGCTCTGTGTTCTCAGAAGGGGGCGTGTGTGATGTGTGACTTGCATATCATGTGACCCAGCAGGATGACATCACCAGGCCTTTCCTCTCTCTAGTCAAAGAAAGGTCTGTTTATGTAGAGAGCTGTGAGTAGCTACAATGTAGCTCAGAGGCAAAGTTTTTGCCGCACAGCACAAGGGTCCTAGGGTCAAATCCCTGCATTAACCAAACTTGTATTTTTTTTCTCTTTATCAATGCACAGACCTCATTGAAGTTTCCTTTTTTATTTATTTGCACTGTTTGACTAATTACTAAGGAGCACAGAGGACAGGAGTAGAATGACAGCACCTGGGGTTGAACACAGTAGCTGCCTGAGAAGAGAGGTGATGTCTGAGCATGTGCGACCAGGACTGAGGAGCTGTCATCCCTGGTCGTATCCCCTGGAGACGAGATGTAAACAATGGATCACTAAAGAAGCAGATAAAACCAAAACGGTGCAGAATTTTTAATAATAATGAATGGTGAAAATGTTTATTATTTAATTTGCTAGCTTCTCACGTCAATTTTACTTTGTGGAAAAACCCCTTAAAGTAGCAGTAACAGAGATTCTAGTGCAGCAGCTGACTGTTAGAGGTTATACATCACTGGTACACACATTGCACTGTCTTAGGTTATAGATAAAATAACTTTCCTTTGGGTCAATCAGAGCTTGCTGGCATGGCTACATCCTTATACAGCAAAATAAGCCACATACAGAGGGAGGGAGTGCCACAAACTGCAACCTTATATATTCTGTCACTACAACAAGCTGTGTCAAAAAGCATTCTTTCCTAATGCTTTATCCTCTGCTGTTATCCTTTGCTCCATGTTGCAGAATAAATGTGGGGTGCAGGCAGGCGCAGGACACAAGCCTCAAATACAGGTAAAACATGGACAGAGGCGTCACCGCTGCAGCCACCGATTGGCTGCAGCAGTCACTACAGCTGTTCACTTCCGAATGCTGATGTTAATGAGAGGCACATGACTGCTGCAGCAACTTTAGAAGATAACAGCACATTCCTCAGCACTCCAGATTTTCACACAAGATAGAAGTATTTATTTAGATTACAGATAAATTAGACAGTTCTCCATTTTATGCAGAATTCATGTCATAAGTAAAGTAATATTAGTAGTCCAGACTAAAAGGAAAATATTTCGGCTGGATGGCATTCCTCTGTCTGGTGGGGAGATAAACAGAGACATGAGCAATGGAGATGTTACTTATGAAATGAATTCTGCATAAAATGGAGAACTGTGTAATTTATCTGTAATCTAAATAAATACTTCTATCTTGCAAGAAAATCTGTGGAGTGCTGAGGAATTTTCTATTATTGGCTATGTAGGACCGGTGATCCTTCCATAACATCCCAGTACTCACCTTTACCAGATAGGAGTGCACCAGTTAAGGTGTGTAGTGTTTTGATTGCCTTTTAGCCCACTACTAAGCATCTGCATATCACAAGGCATTATGGGAAAGGAGCTGGAAATCTCACTGCGCCCTCTATTGGTTGTAACAAATCCTCAATTTACTTCTGATTCACTGAATCTTTGAGAAGCAAAAAGGAATATTAGTCAAGCCAATATCGCTCATCTACATATGCCGTTTCGGGTTTTGCCCCACATCTGTGTAAACTGTGTTGAGGGGAAAAACCCCGAAACAGCGTATGTAGATGAGCGATATTGGCTTGACTAATATTCTTTTGATTCTCAAAGATTCAGTGAATCAGAAGTAAATTGAGGATTTGTTACAACCAATAAAGGGCGCAGTGAGCTTCCCAGCTCCTTTCCCATAATGCTTTGTGATATACAGATAGAAGTGCGGCATCTACCCCTCCTCATCAAGAGACTTCCTTCTGGGATGACAGTCATGCAGACCAATTTGATGCAGTGTGTGGCATATGGTCTGAACACTGACAGGTTGACCCACACCCCTTTAACCTCTTTTCACTTAGGAGTGTACACTCACCGGCCACTTTATTAGGTACACCATGCTAGTAACGGGTTGGACCCCCTTTTGCCTTCAGAACTGCCTCAATTCTTCGTGGCATAGATTCAACAAGGTGTTGCAAACGATGCTCAATTGGTACCAAGGGCCCAAAGAGTGCCAAGAAAATATTCCCCACACCATGACACCATCACCACCAGCCTGAACCGTTGATACAAGGCAGGATGGATCCATGCTTTCATGTTGTTGACGCCAAATTCTGACCCTACCATCCGAATGTCGCAGCAGAAATCGAGACTCATCAGACCAGGCAATGTTTTTCCAATCTTCTACTGTCCAATTTCGATGAGCTTGGGCAAATTGGAGACTCAGTTTCCTGTTTCTTAGCTGAAAGGAGTGGCACCCGTGTGGTCTTCTGCTGCTGTAGCCCATCTGCCTCAACGTTCGCCGTACTGTGCATTCAGAGATGCTCTTCTGCCTACCTTGGTTGTAACGGGTGGCTATTTGAGTCACTGTTGCCGTTCTATCAGCTCGAACCAGTCTGCCCATTCTCCTTTGACCTCTGGCATCAACAAGGCATTTCCGCCCACAGGACTGCCGCTCACTGGATGTTTTTTCTTTTTCGGACCATTCTCTGTAAACCCTAGAGATGGTTGTGCGTGAAAATCCCAGGAGATCAGCAGTTTCTGAAATACTCATCCAGCCCTTCTGTCACCAACAACCATGCCACGTTAAAAAGGCACTCAAATCACCTTTCTTCCCCATACTGATGCTCGGTTTGAACTGCAGGAGATTGTCTTGACCATGTCTACATGCCTAAATGCACTGAGTTGCCGCCATGTGATTGGCTGATTAGAAATTAAGTGTTAACGAGCAGTTGGACAGGTGTACCTAATAAAGTGGCCGGTGAGTGTACTCACTTTGGTTGCCATTGGTTTAGTCATTGATAACTGTGTGTTGAGTTATTTTGAGAGCACGCCATATTACACTGTTATATAAGTTGTACACATGGAAAATTGTGTACAATTTTGGGCACCAGTGCACATGAAAGACATTGTAGAGCTTGAACAGGTTCAAAGGTGGGCAACAAAAATAATTAAACAATGGGTGTACTACAAAAAGCCAGCATGGTGACCACGCATAACTGGGGCTTTGATTGCTTCCTCTGGGAAAAGTTCTTAGCAAGAATAGGGTTATTTAGTTTAGAGAAAAGACGTAAAATACATAATAAATATGTATAAAAGGGTCTCCCAAGATCTATTTGTACCCAGGATTATATCAAGAAAAAGGGGGAATCCTCTATATCTGGAGGAAAGAAGGTTTCTACATAAACATAGAAAGGGATTCTTTACTGTAAGAGCAGTGAGACTGTGGAACTCTCTGCCAGAGGAACTTATCATGGTGAATTCAATAACAGAGTTCAAAAAGGTCTGGATGCTTTTCTAGATGTAATAATATAACAAGTTATAGTTTCCAGGATTCTGGAGAAGGGTCGTTGATCCAGAGGTTTATTCTGATTGCCAGATTGGAGTTGGGAAGGGAGTTTGTCCCTAAAATGAGGACAATTGGCTTCTACTTCATGGGGGTTTTTGTCTTCCTCTGGATCAATGCTGTAGCACAATAGGCTGAACTGGATGGACGTCTTTTTTTTTTCAACCTTTCAAACTATGTAACTATGTAATGTGAATCTAGTCATTGGGATATCTTGCCTTCAAGCCTTCGTAAAAAATTGTTTGTTAGGCAGTATGTCTATATCAGATAGTGTCGGACAGGACCGTTCACAGTTACATCGGTACTAAGTTGCCAAATGATACTTGAACCGGGTTTTGGCCGTTAAAGGAGAAAAGGAATCGTGGAACTAGGCGCTAGGAAGGGAACTAACAAGAAGCAATAGTTCTTCTTGTAGAAGATTTTATTGTAACATAACGCGTTTCACTGATATCATCATCAGCTTCCTCAGATGAGAGGAAGCTGATGATGATATCAGTGAAACGCGTTATGTTACAATAAAATCTTCTACAACAAGAACTATTGCTTCTTGTTAGTTCCCTTCCTAGCGCTCTAGATCCACGATTCCTTTTCTACTTTAACGGCCAAAACCCCGGTTCAAGTATCATTTGGCAATCTTCTACCCTCGGCGTCCCACGTGGAGCCCCAGGCGGGATCGTTCCGGAGCTGCTTTCACGGACTTACAACCTTTGGATTCTGTGCCACACACTTTCTAGCGAGCTGTACCGCGACATCGTACAGCAGAAATAGGTGAGCACTGTACTACTGTCCAGGTTGTTTTGTATTTTCTAGCAAGAATTCAACTGCGCTTTTGGTTTCCAGCCCCTCTATTCTACCCACGGATATTGCTTACCTGAGGGAGAATATCACGCTTCTTTCATCGGTACTAAGTTGCCAACAGAGAGCGGAAAAAGTCTTGGAATTTTTCAAAACATTAGATTCTCCACTTGAAATTGCCCTATATGTGTAATAATAGACTTTATCTGATCATCCTTTAAAGGGGTTATATGAGATTAGATGCTTTTCTCCAGGGACAGCAACTACTAATATCTATTAACTGGATCTGGTCTTGAAGATATGTTCAATTTACTTCAATCCGGTAGAGCTGCAATATCTGACACAGCCCATAGACTAGAGTGGCACTGTCTCAGGAGGAAAGCAGCCATATTTGATACTGGCAAAGTCATCTTACGGTTCACTTTACCAAGGCTTTATTAGTTAAGTATTTGGAGATTATGTGACCAGTGTAATTATACTATCAACGATATAATTAAGGCAAATATCTGCTTTGAGCATTAAGTACAAGACTCTTCTTTCAAGGTACGAAGCAATCGAAAAATGTTTTATGGACATTCCGCTCTAAAAAATATGTCAGCTATGTCATTTCAGACATGCTGATCTCTGTCATTAGCGGCCTTTTATTTCTTTTTCTGTCTTATTTTTCTCAACTGTGATTTTGTGATGAAAAAAGAAATTGACTGGCTATTGATCTGTGAGAATAGAATCATCTTGTTAGCACATCCCCGCAGAAATCTCCCTTTATTCTGCTTCTCTTTTTTTCTAACCTTCTTGAGGGACGTAATTTATAATGTACAATATATTAAGGAATAACTTGACTTTCCATAATTACATTTCTTATATCAGTTTTCATTACATTTTTACACAGCATGAGGTTACGTTCTGAAACTTCAGAAGAAATAGCTTAAAGGAAAAAAATAAAGCACTATCAGAAACAGGCAATACTTAGGTTGTTACAGTCAGTGGTGGGAATGAGGATAAACGAAGGTGTAACTTAAAGCTCCTGGGCCCAATTTCAAATCTATAGGAGGGCCCCCTGCATGCCACATGCCATTTATCATGGATGGTAAAGGTTCCTATGGTGCCTAGTGCAAGGGTTTCAGAATACTATTAATCTTGGGTAACAGTGGCCAGCTGACACTCAATTAAAGGTGTATTCCTATTGTCATGATGCCTGCCAAGGTCCCTGCTCCACACCGTGGACGCGCCTGTGTCACTGTCCCCCAGGGTTGCCGTTACTCACCTCTTCCCGCGCCTTCTCCACTCCTGCTCAATGTCTCTGGCCAGTGTACGCATACTCGCTCCTGACTCACCGCTGATTTCTAACCACTAGGCACTGAACCGTTTATTACATCACTTCCCCTTATGTTTCCCGCCCGTATATTTGTGTATTTTCCTAGAGTCTACTGTTTTCACGTTTATGCTATCCAGACTTTGACCACTGCTAGTGACCACGACTATTCTCTACCAGCCACCTGCTCTGACCCACCACAAATGACCTGACCACGTTTGTCTGCCGCCAGCCCTGACCTTTCTGTCTGCCCACCGACCATGTCTTGCTTGCTTTTCCTGTACCACGCCTGCAATTTTGCGGTCATCATGTCAGGTGTAGCAGTCTGGGAGTTCCCCAAAGCAAAGTCCATTCTGCCTTACGGAGGCTCTGGTGAGTGCTGGGGTTCTCCTTAGACGCCGCTCCCTGCTGTGGTCCGTTGTTATGTCTTGCGGTGACCTAGTGGATCCATTACCGTCACCTGTGACACATCTGATAACTTTCTGTTTACCGACAGCTTGTAGCAGGCCGCAGAAAACTGGGAAGGGGACATGTATCAATGACTCTTCTTTTTGTCTTCTGTGGGAGTTACAATATAGCGAGTGAGTGTGCTCGGTTGCATTTGGATCTCCCACTGAAGTTGATGGAGAGAGTTGTGTAAGTGCAGCCCCTTCTCTGTTCTTTGCAGCTGGTGACAACGCGGCTGCAAGCTGGAACTTAGCAAATGGGAATACCCCTTTAAAATCTGCTGAATTGTTCACCAATTCTCTATAGGCACATTATACCTTGGCACCCACAGCATTATCAGAAATTTGGACTCAGCATCTAATTTGTTGATTAAAACACAGCCACTTCTCTGATCTTTGCGGCCGCTGACAAGTCAGCTGGAACTTAGCAGATGGAAATACCCCTTTAAATTTGCCAAGTTAATTAGCCAATTCTCTATCAGTACATTATACACTGGCACCCACAACATTATAAGAATATTGGATTAAAAATCCAACTGGTCATACGTAGGGTGGCCACCTTTACGTTCTATGTGGTTGGTGACAAGTCAGCCGCAAACTAGAACTTAGCAGATGGGAATATCCATTCAAAAGTTGCCATGTTAACTCACCAATTCACTATGGACACATTATACCCCGGCACCCACAACGTTATCAGAAACTTGGATGCAAAATCCAACTGGTCATACAAAGTGCTAAAATGTGATGGGTTCGCTCAACAAGGCTCCATGAGCACATCCCCGAAATTTGCACTTGAAGGGCCACATGTATGAAACGGTTTTGGTCTAAAACTCACATTTTTCCCCATAGAAACCTATGGGCAAAAAAGTGAGTTTTAGACCAAAACCGTTTCATACATGTGGCCCTTAGCATCCAATTGGTTGAAGATTGAGTGAGTTTTTTTAAAATAATTTTATATATTGTGCCCCTGAATTATTTTATATAGTGTGCCCCTGAATGGCCTTCTAACTTTCCTTATCTGTCTTCCCATCCAATAATACTTGTATTTTTGGTGGTAAAGAAGCGAAGCACCTTATTTCAGGTGCCGTAACTGCCTTTACAACCCTTATAACTAAGACCCTGAGCTACCTTTTTTAATGTTTTCAGTGAATATCAGTCCTGGGAGTTGATTCAAGAGATTGATCAGATTCTTTTTACAACTCAGTCACAATTGCCCTGTCGATTGTCCTTCTAAGCCTTCCCAATCACAGGCTGCTAGTTAATATAATACTCACCTACTGGGTATCCTGCAGAGCTGAGCAAACTTTTTTTTTTTTTTTTTATCAGTGAGGAGGTTCATGTCCAGTCAAGCCTGATTAATCTGTTCCAAGCCCTGAATGATCCCAAATATAACAAATAACAGCTACACCTGTTTATCAAGTCACTTCATTTCCCTTCTCCTGTCTCGTTTTGAAAAGGGGTATTAATTAAGATAGTAAACAAGCAAGTTCCCATTCTAAGTCAGAGCTGCAGGCAATGAAGAGATAACCCAGCTCTTGAGAAGAGGGATTTTCAGTTAATTTATGGAATTGACTGTCACGTGTAGGGCAAAGAAGCTGGCTGGGAAACTGAAGCAGGAAGGCTTTGTGTGATTACTCGACTTTAGCAGAATCTGTCCAAATTTTGGTGGCCATTCATGAGGTTTTAGGGTGATTGCTTTCTAAAAAAAAAAGTCTTTACTGTCTGCCATAATGATTTGATGGAAGTCCTTCTCCTGACCCTACCATACTAATGCCACTTGTCATATAAATTCAGAAACTGAAGCAATCTTCCCTGATTAGAAGCTAGAGATGGTTGTTGGGTCTCCTGTGTGAAGAGCAATGCTAAATAATGGTTTAGCTGACCAAAGTATGAGGTTTTTTTCCTAAATTCATGTGATTATCCAATATTATTTTATTGGAATAGTTGTTTTGATCAGTTTACACATTTAGATATAATTTTATATAAATCATTCTGTCTAGTAGTGCTGTGGCATTATGCTGACGTTGCCCATGTAAATAGTTTTATTTGTACTATTTACAGTTGAAACCAGAAGTTTACTTACACTATATAAAAATATACATCTACATATTTTTCTCACTATTTGACATAAAATCAGGATAAACCTTACCTGTTTTAGTTCAATTAGGAACCAAAATTATTTACACTCTCCGGCCACGTTCTGAGGTACACCATGCTAGTAACGGGTTGGACCCCCTTTTGCCTTCAGAACTGCCTCAATTCATTGTGGCATAGATTCCACAAGCTGTTGCAACGATGCTCAATTGGTACCAAGGGGCCCAAAGAGTGCCAAGAAAATATTCCCCACACCATGACACCACCACCACCAGCCTGAACCGTTGATACAAGGCAGGATGGATCCATGCTTTCATGTTGTTGACGCCAAATTCTGACCCTACCATCCGAATGTCGCAGCAGAAATGGCAACGTTTTTCCAATCTTCTACTGTCCAATTTCGATGAGCTTGGGCAAATTGGAGCCTCAGTTTCCTGTTCTTAGCTGAAAGGAGTGGCACCCGGTGTGGTCTTCTGCTGCTGTAGCCCATCTGCCTCAAAGTTCGCCGTACTTGCGTTCAGAGATGCTCTTCTGCCTCCCTTGGTTGTAACGGGTGGCTATTTGAGTCACTGTTGCCTTTCTATCAGCTCGAACCAGTCTGCCCATTCTCCTTTGACCTCTGGCATCAACACGGCATTTCCGCCCACAGGACTGCCGCTCACTGGATGTTTTTTCTTTTTCGGACCATTCTCTGTAAACCCTAGAGATGGTTGTGCGTGAAAATCCCAGGAGATCAGCAGTTTCTGAAATACTCAGACCAGCCCTTCTGGCACCAACAACCATGCCACATTCAAAGGCACTCAAATCACCTTTCTTCCCCATACTGATGCTCGGTTTGAACTGCAGGAGATTGTCTTGACCATGTCTACATGCCTAAATGCACTGAGTTGCCGCCATGTGATTGGCTGATTAGAAATTAAGTGTTAACGAGCAGTTGGACAGGTGTACCTAATAAAGTGGCCGGTGAGTGTATATTTGCCAAATGCCAGAATAATGAGAGAGAGATTTTTTTAAGGCATTTTTATTACTTTCTGCAAAGTCAAAATTTGCATACACTAGGATTACTATGCCTTTAAACAATTAAGGACAGCCCATATGATGATGTCATGTCTTTAGAAGCTTTAGTTTATTGGCAACATCTGAGATAATTAGAGACACACCTTTGGATGTATTTTAATTTCACACCAGAAACACACTGCTTCTGTGTAACATCATGGGAAAGTCTAAAAAAATCAGCCAAGATATCAGGAAGAGAATTGTGGACTTGCACAAGTCTGGATCATCCGTGGGTGCAATTTTCAGATGCCTGAAAGTGCCTCATTCATCTGTACAAACAATTATACACAAGTACAAACAAGATGGGAATGTCCAGCCATCATACTGCTCAGGATGGAGATGAGTTTGATCCAGGATGGAGAACGTGCTTTGGTCTGTCATGTGCATATCAACCCAAGAACAAGAGCTAAAGTCCTTGTGAAGGTGCTGGCGGAAGCTGGTAAGATTATGTCATTATCCACCGTGAAATGAGTACTGTATCAACATGGGCTGAAAGGTCACTCTGCTAAGAAGAAGCCATTACTCCAAAAGAAACATACAAAAGCCAGATTAACATTTGCAAATGCACACAGGAACAAAGACCTACATTTTTGGAGACATGTCCTGTGGTCTGACAAAACTGAAATTGAACTGTTTGGCCATAATGACCATCGTAATGTTTAGAGTAAAAAGGGAGAAACTTGGAGGCCTAAGAACACTATCCCAATTGTGAAACACAGGGGTGGCAGCATCATGTGGTGGGGTTCTTTTGCTGCATGAGGGATTGGTGCACTTTACAAAATAGTTGACATCATGAGGAAAGAAGATTATGTGGCAATACTGAAGCAACATCTCAAGACATCAGCCAGGAAGTTAAAACTTGGGCGGAAATGGGTCTTCCAAATGGACAATGACCCGAAGCATACTGCCAAACTGGTTACAAAGTGGCTTAAGGATAACCAAGTCAATGTTTTGGAGCGGCCATCACAAAGCCCTGATCTCAATCCTATTGAAAATTTATGGGCAAAGCTGAAAAGGCAGGTGCAAGCAAGGCGACCTACAAACATGGCTCAGTTACACCAGTTCTGTCAGGAAAAATGGACCAAAATTCCCACCAAATATTGTGAGATGCTTGTGGAAAGATATCCAAAACATTTGACCCAAGTCCTACAGTTTAAGGGCAATGCAACCAAATACTAATGAAATGTATGGAAACTTTTGACTTTGCAGAAAGTAATAAAAATGCCTTGAAAATTTCTCTCTCTTTTATTATTCTGGCAAATATAAATAATTTTGGAAATGCTAATGGACCTAAAACAGGTAAGGTTTATTATGATTTCATATGAGATAGTGAGAAAAACATGCATATGTGTCTTTTTATATAGTGTATGTAAACTTCTGGTTTCAACTGTATGTAAGGTAAACTGTCCACACTGTAAATCTTTAACAGTAGTCTGAGATGTAAAAAAAATATATATCCTGCATTTTCTTTTATATTGGGAATCTAAGGGCAAATATTTGCCACTCTATGCTAATACAGTGGAAAATATTGCCCTTAGACTGCTATTATAAAAAAAAAATGTGCATGGTATATGGTTTTTTTTTGCAAGACTCCTCTTTATCAAATAGTGCAGTGTGGTAATCAATATAGTTCCTCTAAGCAAAAACATATTCTTTGGCACACATCGGGTTGATGGTGCTCTATGGACATGGAGGTGGTATGCACTGGGAGTATATGTCACCCTACTGCAGCTCAGTTTCAGGGTGTTGGCAATCTTCTTATAGCCTAGGCCATCTTTATGTAGAGCAACAATATTTCTTTTTCAGATCCTCACCATTTTTCAGTTCTTCACCATGAAGTGCCATGTTGAACTTCCTGTGATCAGCAATAAAATCAAATTTAACATACCTGCTCCCCATTCACTCGTGAGTCCTTGTATCACTAATGAATCACATGACATCAAAGAGAGAAAATGGCAGATTGGGCACAATTTGTCCATTTTCACTTAGGGGTGTACTCACTTTTGTGGACAGTGGTTTAGACATTGATGGCTGTGTGTTGACTTAGTTTGAGGGCACACCAAATTAACATTGTTATAACAAGCTGTACACTAATTATTTTTCACAGTTTCAAAGTGTCATATGTTCAGTGTTGAACCAGCCCAAAAGGTATAAGGCATAGAAGGCAGCAAAAATATGTAAACACTTTATTTATCCATCATATGGTTAAAAGCAAAACCACAAAGGTAAAAATGTGCATCAAACAATGCCTTGTTGACGCGTTTCAAATCCAACGATTCTTAATCTTATGATTAAGATTATGATTAAGAATCATTGGATTTAAAACGCGTCAACAAGGCGTTGTTTGATGCACATTTTTACCTTTGTGGTTTTGCTTTTAACCATATGATGGATAAATAAAGTGTTTACATATTTTTGCTGCCTTCTATGCCTTATACCTTTTGGGCTGGTTCAACCTTTTGCTACTTTCCAGTAAGTGATACTTTGAGCAGTCGGAGGACTTGCGGGAACCATGTCTATTTTCTCAGGTGAGCTGAATTACTTGTTTGTTTTGCTATATCTTCAGTGTTCTCCCATGGATGGATATAATACAATATTTAAAAAAATGTGAGGGGTGTACTTAATTTTGTGAGATACTATATTTCCAGCATAATCAACTTTTTCCATAGACTTGCTTTGTGTTGTATCTAAATAAAGTTTTATCTACGTTAAACGTTATCTAAGGGCAGTGCATACATATTCATTAATATAAGCTCTCTTTTTTTTATTGAACCTGCCGGGATTCAGAAAATTCTAAATTCCCACTGTTATGCCTTATCTAGTTATGCCTTATCTACGAAAATGCCCAGTGCCTTCTATTAAAGCCCTACTTTGTTGTGCAATGATAAGAATCACAAATGATACATTTATACCACGGACAAATACAACTATCATTACTTTCCCAATTAAAACCACCAGTCAACTGCCTTTCCCGATCAATAAACTAAGGAATGATGATGAAAAGTATTTGTCCATTCATAGATCAGGACACCAAATACTGTATAGGATTATGGATGCAACAGTACTACTTTTGTCCAAGGACTATGCTAGTACTACAACTCTACCCTTTTCAAGTAAATGGGACAGAGACAGACTAGTATTGACAAGAGTGACGCTATTTCTGAGAAAACCAGACCCTACCATTTCAATGTCAGATGACCCCTTTAATTAGACTCAAAGAGAGAAATAGAATAGATTTTGAACACAGATCTAAGAGCTTCCCTTGTTATCATTCTACAGATCCTATACTTAGCTTCATAGATAGTTTATTCTTCTTGTACCTTCCATCTATAGAAAAAAAAGTTAAATAGGAGAAAAAATATTTGCAATAATTTTCCAGACAAATCCCATATACACTTCATTAGACTACATTGTGCATGAAGATGGTAAATAGAAATAGAAGTACAATATCTAAAAGCATTGCAGACTTCACAATAGTTGGGATTATTTCAATGTCTCATTTATTGTAGAAATAACTAATTTTTTTCCTTTACAATGCGCTTCTGTTCAATTACTTTGTATAACTCCAGTTATAATAGATGTCCTTGGCTAAAAGCACAGGTTGTAAAGGTTATGGCCTTGCTTATTTTTAGTTTACTTCTTTGGAAGATAATGAAGGAAAAGTTACCTGGGTTCAGACATACAAAGTTATTTTTTACTTTCGCCTTTAAGACACTGATTAAACTCAAGATATTTTGTTTTTTTATTTTTAAAGGGGATTTCATGTGTATACAAATACACTAGGATACCTAACCACAGGCTTACATTATAAACCAACTGAAAAGGTTATATATCTTCACAAACGTCACTTATGGTTAGAGATGGGCGAATTGATTCTAACGAAGTGGAATTCGTTTAGAATTTCAGGAAACTTCGGTTCGGAACGAAGTCGAACTTTGGGGTACTTTGGTTGAACGAAGTGTGCTTTTCATTGATAAAATGGCTGCGAGCACATTGCGTTACATGGGGCAAATAACTCTGGGAGGAAGATGGGCATAGCCTGCATGACATGTGCAGAGATGAAGCCAATTAGAGACCGGCGGGATTCTGTGATGTCACCGCCACTATATAAGTCCGGGCACGGACGCTGGGAGCTCATACCGCTCTCACTGTACTAATCAGGGAAGGTGCTGCCGTGGCTGATTGTTACTGAAGAACTGATTTTTATACAGCGATTTTTGTGGGGTGTCTCAGCTTGTCTCAGAGACTGTTCTCTTAACGTTCTATTTCTAATTTTTTTGGGTATTGGATCTGAAGTCCAGTGTGCGTCCACTGCAGTTGCATTATCATTTAAATCCCATGTGCTCACAGCACATTGAATATCCAAGGGGGATCTAAGCCAGTTCCTGTTGTATTCATTTAAAGAAACAGCGTTTTTACAATACAAATACCACTTCATTTTTTGGCTGCTCAATTGTTTGGCGCAATTTACATCCAGGGGTTAATTAAGCGTTGTTTTTCTGCTGTTGTGGTGACTCCAAGAAACCGTCATTTTCACCGCCAAAATATATAAATTTTTCTTGTAGCCTAATTCACAAGCAAAGGTTAATTACAATTTTATCTCTTGCTGTGTGGCGTAAAAAACACCGCATTGTAACACGCTACAAAGCTAGTAGTTTGTGGTGGCTCAATTCTTTGGCGCAATTTACATCCAGGGGTTAATTAAGCGTTGTTATTCAGCTGTGGTGACTCCAAGAAACCGCCATTTTCACCGCCAAAATATATAAATTTTTCCTGTAGCCTAATTCACAAGCAAAGGTTAATTACAATTTTATCTCTTGTTGTGTGGCGTAAAAAACACCGCATTGTAACACGCTACAAAGCTAGTAGTTTGTGGCTGCTCAATTCTTTGGCGCAATTTACATCCAGGGGTTAATTAAGCGTTGTTATTCAGCTGTGGTGAGTCCAAGAAACCGTCATTTTCACCGCCAAAATATATACATAATTCCTGAAGCCTAATTCACAAGCAAAGGTTAATTGTTGTGTGGCGTAAAAAAACACCACATAGTAACACGCTACAAAGCTAGTACTTGTGTGCTCAATTCTTTGGCGCAATTTACATCCAGAGGTGTTTTAATTAAGCTCGCAGTCCCAAGAAAGTAGCGGCACAGTGCTCATGCGGGAGCAGCGGCGGCAGAAGTCACTCAGTGCAAGCGTTGGCGTAAAATCCGATACTCGGCGGTGTGGCAGTTCTCTTTGCTAAGACACCAGGAGTAGCCGAATATGGGTTATATGTAGAATCTGTAAGCAGAAAGTGAAGCGTGGCCAGGGAGCTCACTTGGCACCACGGCCCTGCTCAACACATGCTTGTCACCATACTGTGGCCTGGGAAAACGTTGCTCAGATGTGGTGGTCCATCCTGCCGCCAGCCAGCAGCCATCGCCCAGTGGCACGCATGCCATTGCAGCCCAGTCAAGGCTCCACCACCTCTGCGGAAGGGAGCTGTTTCTCTTTGACATCATCCTCCCCCGGTCCCAGATCTCCATGCTACTCGCATACTCCAGGTGCCAGCAGTCGTTCAGCGAGGCGTCTTGCAAAGAGACAACAGTATGCGTCCAACCATCCTAAGTGCAGAAAGCTGACCGTCACGTCCCTGTCCAAGTTGTGGTGCTGCAATCCCTCCCTTTCCAAAATGGTGGACTCTGCAACCGTTCAGAGAACTAATGGCTAGTGCCGAGCCGAGATTGGGGAGAGTTCCAAGCCGTAATTTTCTTTTCCAAAAAGAAGGTACCATCACTTCATAAATATGTAGAACAGAAGTGGGCCGAGTCCATGGAGCTATCGGTTTGTTCCAAGGTGCACGGCAGCGCGACCGTCTGGAGCTGTAACTACGGTCAGGGCCAAAACATGTCATTTAACGGCCCACTTAAGTGAATTGGCTTTCCCGGCCCATCACACCAACATCTTGGACAGGAGACGGCGCTTTCTCCTCCACGATTTTCAAATCTAGCGGCTCCTGCGCCAATGTCCGCCTCCGTCCTCCTCCGATCCACCACCACCATCTCAGCCTTCCCGCAAGTACTTGCTCCAATCATACCACATGTGTATGGCACACAGCGGTGTCACGCAGTTATAAACCTGGCTTGCCTCGGCGAACGAGTCACAAAGGGGGAGGAAACTGCTCCGCGTCATGCAGCAAGTAAATCGATGTGTGGCTTCTCACCGCGCCAACTGCAAATCGGAAAACCATTGTGACGGACAATGGGAGGAACATTTGTTCCGCGCTGCACTGTTCAATCTGGTTTGTGAAAAGGTTCCTGAAGGTCTTCCACCGATCTCAGAAGTTTCTAAAATGGCCCAGGAAACGTGCATGCACTACAATCCATTCCTACAAAGCCAGGAACACCCTCACCCCTCCCTCCGAGTTGCAGCGGCAGAAAGCTCGTCCCCAACACACTCTGATATGCTATGTGTTTCCACTCGGTTGGAAATTCCAGCCTGCAACAAGTTGGACCGATCTGTGTATGAACAGAGAAAGCCATTAATACGTTTTTTGATGACCAGGGCGGACAGGAGTACTCCCCTGTGTAACTTTAGAGTCAGCCAGTGAAGCTCATGCGTGACACCTGCCGTTATGTTGAGGCCATTTGAGGAGTGCCATGTTATGTCATCCGCCAGGACTACGGGATGATAATGTCATTCCACTGCGTTCATGTCCTGGAACAGATCTCGAAAAATCTGTCTGGACAGGGACTGAGATGTGGCGACTACATCTCGCGGCCACATGAGTCCGCTGGGACTGAGAATGGAGGATGAAGACATTGGATCAGAATCATTGTCTGGTGAAATGAGTGGATTTTCTACCCAGGTGACAAGAGAGGGAGGAGCAGGAGCAGCGTAGGAGGTAGATGGAGATGAGGAAGTACGAGGCATATGAACCGCAAGCACCGTGGCAGTAGTACAGGGAGATGGAGGCAGGGAGCCCCTCGGCGTCACTTGTGCAGATGCCCCAGCATGCTGATTTGTGCCTGGCTAAGTGACAGCCGAATAGTCCAGCATCCGGCAGAGGATTGACTTCTGGCTCTCGCACCCCTAATTGACCCTTCGCTTCCTGGTCCAAATGGGAGCCTTTTCCCAGCTATTGAGAAGGGAGGAAAAACTCAAATACAATAGGGAAATCCTCCGTAGTCAGTTGGCCGCTGCCTATGTGCGGCATGTTCGTCCCCTCCCTCTAACAGGTCTGACCGGGGGTTCTTCAGCGCCTCCCACCGGTACTACTGCGCGGCTGCCGGTGGGAAGGTTGGGGGTCGGAAGCAGCTTCCATCAGCAGCAACCTAAGTCTGGAGTCACTGATGAGCAGCTTCCTTCACCCGCCTATGAGGAGGGCATTCCGCCAGCAGCAGCAGGACCTGGAGCAGACCCTGAACCAACGGTGGTGGCTCTACTAGGACCGCACTCTGCCACCTGGGCCCCATCCTTGCCAGGGCCAGTTAGAAGTTCCGCTGACTACTAGGCAGCCAAACTGAATTGAGCGGTTCCTGCAACTTGCCGAGTTTTGCAGTGGAGAAGCTGTCCTGCCGCCAGTAGTGTGGCATCATAGTGGGGTGGGGGGGGGGTGGGGGTGGGTTTTTTCAGTGCGGCGGGGGCATCGTTTACCCAAAGGAGAACCGCTTGTCCACGGGGAAATTGGAACGACTGACCCTTTGTCAAGGATGAATCAGGCGTGGATCGGCCAGGATTTCCACACTCTCAATGCCTTAGGGCGTTAGACTACATCATGCCATGACGCCTCGACAAAACTGTGAGAAATGAGTCTGGGTTCAAACTAACCTTCCTCAGCCACATTCTGATGCCACCCACCCGCCTGATGCCAACAGTCTGCTGACAGTTTCTCCATCGCCCCCAACCATCTTTACTCCAGGGACTGGTATTGCCACCCACCTCCACACTCCTGTCCCATTGTGCCACTGTCTGACCTCATGCTGCCTTATGTGGCTGCGGCGTTACCTACACACTGTGTCATTGTGCCACTGTCAGACCTCATGCTGCTGCTTTGGCTGCTGCTTACCTACACACTGTCATTGTCCCACTCTGTGGCCTATTCCTGTTTTCGTGCCACCTCAGAATCATTGTGCCACTGTCTGACCTCATGCTGGCTGACGCCTTCACCATCCCACTCCTCTGTCATTGGCATCTATCTGTGGCCTACTACTGTTTTTGCCACGCAATCGAGAATGTCATTGTCCACTGTCTGACCTCTCATGCTGCTGGCTGCGTGACCTCACACTGTGTCATTGTGCCACTCGTCCTGACCTCCATGCTGCTGCTGTGCAGCTCGCCCAGTGACCTACACACTCTGTCATGTGCCACTGTCTTACCTCATGCTTCTGGCTGTGGCTGTGCCGTGACCTACACAACTGTGTCAATTGGTCCCACCTGTGGCCTATTCCTGTTTTTGGCCACCTCCAGAATTCCATTGTGCCACTGTCTGACCCTCAGCAGCAGCTGTGGCTGCAGCCCTGACCTGCACACAGTGTCAGTGTGCCACAGTCTGACCCTCATGCTAGCTCCTGTGGCTGCTGCCGTGACCTACACACTGTGTCATTGTCCCACTCTGGGGCCCTACTCCTTTTTTGCCACCCCCAGAATTTTCATTGTGCCACTGCCTGACCTCATGCTGTGCTGCCGTGCCCTACACACTGTGTCATTGTGCCACTGCCTGACCTCATGCTGCTGTTTGGCTGTGCCTACTAACACTGTGTCATTGTGCCACTGTCTGACCTCATGCTGCTGCTGTGGCTGCTGCCGTGACCTACACACTGTGTCATTGTCCCACTGTCCTTACCCTTTTTTTTCCACCCCTTGTATTGTGCCTGGTCTGACCTCATGCGCTGTGGCTGCTGCCGTGACCTACACACTCTGTTATTTGCCACTGTCTGACCTCATGCTGTGCTTGCCGTGACTACACTTGTCATTGTATGGGCCATTTGTTTGACCCCCAAAATGCTGCTGCTTGGGGCGGGGCGCTGCCGTTGACCTACACCGTATTGGCCATGTCTGACTCATGCTGCTCTGTGGCTGTCCGTGACCTACACACTGTTATTTCCCATCTGTCTATCTGTTTTGCCCTTCTGTGGCTGCTTTGCCGTGGACCTACACACTGTGTCATTTGCCACTTCCTGACCTCAGCTGTGCTGCGTGACTACACACTGGTCATTGTGCCACTGTCTGACCTCATGCTGCTGCTGGCTGCTGCTGACCTACACACTCTGTCATTGTGCCACTGTCTGACCCATGCTGCTGCTGTGGCTGCTGTCCGTGACCTACACACTTGTCATTGTGCCACTGTCTGACCTCATGCTGCTGCTGTGGCTGCTGCCGTGACCTACACACTGTGTCATTTTTCCCCCCTTTTGCCTACTCCTGTTTGCCACCTCCAGTGTCATTATGCCACTGTCTGACCTCATGCTGCTGCGCGGTGACCTACACACTGTGTCTTTTCATGCTCCTCACTCTGTGTGCCTCCCTCCCCTGTATTTTTGCCCACCGTCCCCATAAATGTGCATTGTGCCACTGTCTGACCTCATGCTCCTGGCTGCTGCCGTGACCTACACCTGTGTCATTGTCCCACTCTGTGGCCTACCCCTTTTTTTTGCCACCTCCAGAATGTATTGTGCCACTGCTGCCCTCATGCGTTGTGCTGCCCATGACCTACACACTGTGTCATTGTGCCACTGTCTGACCTCATGCTGCTGCGTGGCTGCTGGAGCTGTGACCTACAACACTCTGTCATCGTGCCACTAGTCTGACCTGCATGCGCGGCTGCCTATGTGACCTACACACTTGTTGTCATTAATGGGCCACTGTCTGACCTCATGCTGCTGCTGGTGTCGTGACCTCCATACTGTGTCATTGTGCCACTGCTGACCTCATGCTGCTCTGCCCTGTGACCCCTCCACATGTGTCCATTTTGCACTTCTGTGCCTATTCCTGGTTTTTTGCCACCTCCAGAATGTTCATTGTGCCACTGCCTGCCTGACCTAATGCTGCTGCATCGCCGTGACCTCCTCTCATCAGTCATTGTGGCCATTCTGTGGCTTCCGTCCTGTTTTGGTTTTGCCACCTCCAGAATGTCATTGTGCCACTCCTCTGACCTCGATGCTGCTGTGATGCCAGCCGTCCACCGCTCACACTCTTTCACTGATGCTTGCCACCTGAGCACCTCATCTTGTTTTTTTCCAGCTTGTCGCTCGCATGACATTAACAGGCTACATTCCCCCTTCAGTTTTTTGGTCAGTTTTGCCCTCTTAAGTGGCGCAGGGAATTTTATAGTGAAGCGATTCAAGGGAGCGGCGGCAGTCATGTGCGTGTCCATACTAAAACACAACATTTGAATGAAGACCAAACCAAGCTCCCTCTCAATTAAGCATGGCACAATGCCAGGCCATACGTTCTACAGCACCGCAGGCTCTGTGCAGCCTGGGAAAATAGACGGTTATTTTTGCCGAGAAATCCGGCGAAGTGAACGAAACGAATTTCGGGAAATTCGCCCATCTCTAATCATTATGTGTCCTTATCATTTCCAGTGTAGTGAACTTGAAACTCCAGGCAGTAAGCAGCTAAGCCCCTTTGTTTTTTAAATCGATTGTTGCTTTTTCTCTCTATTAGCAAGTCTATTGCCAAAGGAAAAGGAAAAAACTCCGGGACACTTAACTGCAAATTAGATATTTTAAAGGTTTCTGAACTAAAACTGCATCTTTGATTAAAGGGGTTGTCTCGCTACAATGATTGGGTTTTAATTTAAAGATCTTTAAAAAACAAGTCAGCTTTGCAATATATGTTTCATTTACAAATGTCCTACTGATTTGAGCTAGCCCTGTTAGTATTACTACAACAGCTTCTCAGATCTCTATAGTAGATGACCTGTTGATTCCTTATCTTACTGGTCTGTCGAGGTCTGAATGACACATCACCTTGAAGACAGTCGGAGCATGAGAGCCCGCTCCCATACAGAATGCTTCTGTAGTGGAGGGGGGAGGGGGATAGGACTCTGGCGTCTGTGTCCATGCTGCTTTGGATTAACCCCGTGTGTGCCGCTTCTCCTGCTCTCTACACAGATAGTATGTTACATTTCATGTGACCCTGTCTGTTACGTATACACATGATAATTGTCTTTGGAACTGTGACAATACTAATATTATACAGATCAGGGGGCATGTGAATACTTTATGTTCTCGCTGTTATTAGTGGACCCACATCCTGAGTATAGTAACACTGCTCTTGTTGTTTGCTGGAGATGTGGAGGACTTGTAAGCTAATCAGGGGATATAGAACACATGCATCCCCTCTGCTCTATTAGCACACAGCTTCATATTCCTCTCTACACTACCTAGATCATCTCCTCTCGCTGTAACAGACCTAGCAGGCACACACAGGGTGAACTCCTGAGAGCAAACCCCTTTACCCCCTCCCCCCACCCCCCTTTATAGAAGTTTACGAAGCTGCCTGTGTGCTGATTGGAGGGGGAGAGGAGCAGAACAGACAGACCAAGAACACGCTGCGCCCCTCAGTTCAACTTACCAGGGACACTGACAGGCTGAAAGCTCGTAATGAGACAACTCCTTTAAGAGTGAATATAATAAAATAACTAAATATGATTTCTTCCCGTGCATGGGTATCTTCCCGCACCTTCAAGGGTTTATGAAAATGTTTTGGGTTATATCAGATATGGATCTATTAAGAAAGACATTTAAAAGACATGTATTTTGGGTTGAGCTCTAAACTTAGACATCATTCACACCTATATGTTTACACTTTTCTGTTGATTTATGACGATAAGAAGAACATGTTGTGTTGCTTTATTCTACTCAGTCAAAAACAGTGGAACCCTGACAGGCCAATTATAGGTTATGGAGGAAACAATTGAGTAGTAATGATAATGGATCTTGACAGAGCAATACCAAGACTGAATCATAGCATGGGCAAAAATGGTTAAATGTCTTGGTGCCTCCTAATTTAACACCCCCAAAACTCTATATCCTCCTCAGTTTACTCTTAACATCCACCTCCATGACATAAAGTCTGGGTGCTGTTTGTATTTTGGCAATGTTATTTGGGTACTATATGGCATTGCTGTTTGTTTACTGTAAGATGTAATTATGTAGGCATTATTGGGTGTTACTATGGGTACTTTTTGTACTATGAAAGTGAATAGTGATGTTATTTCCACAATTATTTGAAAGTATTATGACAGTTCTATTTATTATTCTCGTCCTTCCTAAAATGGAAGGGGGCACCACATACATATTTTGCCCGAGGCCTTAATCTAACAGTGATCATAACAGATCCATCAAACAGATCATCTCAGCTCATAACAACTCTGTCCTATTCACATGGCTCCGGTAGAAATGGAGCCATGTATAGTAGATCGGGAACATCATTGTGTAGACATTGGAAGAAATAAACACTCTTTTTCTCTTTGAATATCCAGTTGAGTAGTATCAAGCATGCTACTCATACTCTGTCTCTGCTAATGCCTTAAAGGTGGACATACACCTTCAATAGCTGATGGTCAAACACTGTTTTGGCTCACAGTTACACCTCCTGTATTTTTCATACACATGCATGCTTGGCATAGATGAAAATATTCCTAATAATGATGTCGGAGAATAAGAGGCTTACCACCCTAGGAACAATACGATTGAGCATTGCAATTTTACTATCCCAATTTTTCTTTCCCTCAACATCACTTGGAGAAAAGTTGGCATACCTTGACACACACAAAGTAGTGAGCCAGTCCCACCATAATTAGTATGTTTATTGACTTACCAATAAGGAGATCTGAAGAGGACCAGGGACCTACATGGAATAGCCCCTCCAACTTTTACAATTTGAAATTTATTTAGGTATATTTGCATATTATTCATGTAATGTGATGGTCTTGTCAGGTTGACTACAATGGATAAAGGTTGCCTTTTCTCAAGAAAATCAAATCTTTCTCAATCTGGGTAGATCTAAAATGTGAAGACTACCCTGTGTCTGTTATGAGGACCAAGAATGCAATTTTCCATCCTAGGTTGATTCAACCATACCCTATTCCTTAGACAATGGAGATTTTACAAACATGGGGGAAGGACGAAGGCCGCAGGGCCCTGGCGTTCAGAGGCGGGATGAGCCGGGCCCTGCAGCTCTGCGTCCGGAGGCAGTGAACTGTTACGTTCACTGCCGGCGGGCACAGGAGCGGCATTACCGGGGTAGCAGACGTGGTAGCAGCTGCCCCGGGCCACGGGGCAGCTGCTATATCTGCTACCCCAATAGTTACACCCCTGACTGTGTGTGTGTATATGTGGGATAATTTTACTATATATATATATAATAATATATATATAATATATATATATATATTTTATATATAAATAATTTATTTTTAACAAAACGCACACTACATAATCTATAGCAAAAACATGGAGTGTGTGTCTATTCTTTCAGTGCCTTATCTTGAAAATGTGGCATACTGGAGAACTACTAGTCCCAGCAAGTCACAGCAGCCACACTTTAAGATAAGGGACTGTTTGTTTTATTGTATACATGTGTGAGTGTATATGTGTGTGTGTGTATACATTGAACTTTCACTTACATATTGCACTCTATGGCCTGGGCTGAAGGACCTATGAGTCATGTGATTGTGACATCATCTCAGGTCCTTCAGCCTGAAAATACTGGAGGTTTCCACAAAACCTCCAGTCTAACATGCTGTTTATGGGGGTGGGCGGGGCCTTGGAAAGGCACTGCCCAGGAGGAGGGCTCCAGGTGACATCACTCAGGAGGCGCTGAATCTGTGAAAATCAGGCTAGGGCTGATTTTTGGGGGAGGGCTAATTTTTGGAAAAACCCGGTAGGATTGCGCTTGGGTGTGTTTCTGTTCTTTTACACAGCACATTAAAAAAATGGACTGTCCTTGTAATCCATGGACATGCTGGGTCCTCCAGAGCAAGAGATGCTGTTTGCAGCTGTTCAATGAAATAAAGCTGCAGAACAAAGGACTTCTTACCATAGGCTAGGTTGACACAGCAAATATCAAATTGCCATCCAAAATCTGATGACAATTTGACATTGCCAGACTTTGGCAGGACCGCATTTTTTGGTGCCGATTTGCTGTTTATGCAGCAGAGCGTACCATCAGATTTTCGGTGGATTCAGTACTTTGAATCTGGCGAAAATCTGCCAGAAAAGCTATGCTGTGTAGACATAGCTTTATAATCCTTCAAGAGTGGGCAGTAAGAAAAAAAAATCAGTGCTGGCTTGGTCAGAATAAGGGAGAGAATCTTTATGAAAAAATCTGTAAAAAGTATTAAAACATAAAAACATGGAATCCAAACAATGCATTTCACCAACCTATTGCTTCTTCATATAGTAGGGTTTTTCTAAAGTTGACACCTCCTTTATACTGCAGCACATAGGAATTGTAGGATTATTTCCAATGCTGTTTTTGCGTTGTATCAATCTGTTTTCCGCATGTGTGAGTCTATGTTTTAAATCATATCGACAAGAAATCCCTGCTAAAAGACTTCTAAGGAATAACATCATATAAAAGAAATTCATTTTACATGTTTCTGCAAATCAATAGGCAAAAAAATCAAATAACTGCAGAGACAATGAACCAGTAGAAGTTAGATAAGAGTCAATAGACTTCTATCCGTCCATAAACTGATCACAGGTCAAATATGAATGCCTCAATGGAAAAAGCTTCCAGGGGGTACGAACTTTCTCCATTTAGGCTAGCGGGAAGAGAATGAGTGGGAGTTCATAACTACTGTGCCGTCTAATTATAAGGATTCAGTTTCCTGGTATGTAGGAATGTATTACCTGCAGTCAAGGAGGCATAAAATATCAGGAGCCAGAGGGACTCTAAGGAAGCCAAATGCCACAGTGAATTCTAAACCTATCCCCAGGTTTATACCCACAATCCGGGCCCATGCTGAGAGACTAATCACTTGTCTATTCTTTGTGCCGTTTCTTAATCAATCTCTGAAAAGCAAAACTTACAATGCTGAGTATGAATTAGAGGGGAATAGATGTGGATGTAGACTTCTTTTTGCAACAATACCTAACTGGGCTTTTCAAAGAGGGCATCTGATAGACAAAAGCTCGGCGGAAATTGAAGTCACTTTTGGAGGCCCTCACAGTTCCTGTCAATACAGCCTAGTTACATAGTGGTGCCACTTACCTCTTTTCTGAGATCTGGATCAATTGTTACTAAGAGAAAAAGTTTTATACATGCTATATGTGTGTGTACATATCTATATATGTCTATATCTAATTTTTTTTACCATTTTATACATTTTTATTCTAAGGTAAGAGCTATATATAATTTGCTAGTTGGCTATGTATTTTTAATGTATTTTTGTAATAATATTTTAATCCTATATTTTTGATTTTGTTTTCTTTTTTTTATTATTTTATTTTTTTGGTTTCTTGATATCCATTATCCCACCACTGGCAAAGTGCTCCGACTACAGTATTTCAAAAGAAGAGGAAAGTTTCTAGAGCTTTGTAAATGTCACTTTTGTGTATGAAAATTTAGCTTCATTTATTCAACAAAATAGAATTCATTTCTGTTTAAAGGATGGCTCAGGCTGCAGTTTTTTAGCTATCAAAAAGCTCAGTGGAAGGTCACATGGTTATGCATTTATTCAGTGGTTTTCAAAAGTTATCTGATGAACATAAAGGAGAAAGATATGTGAAAATACACTTACCATTGTCAGGTGTAACCTTGCCCTGGTAATTGTAAAAATGACTAGAACAAAAAATGGTATCCGACGCTACAGTCGCTTGTGATTTTGTTTTATTTGCTGTAAGACTGTTAATTTTCTTTCTATTTATTAACAAAGGTCGATATTTTTTTCAATTCCATACAAATCGGTAATGCATTAAAAGTTTTAGTTATTGAAGTTGACTTTGTGAATACAATTCAGAGAATCCTTTTTATTTTTATGTTGCATTGTTATAGATGTCATCAACTACAGTTTTCTCCATGTTGGAAGATATTTTCTAATTTCATTTGCTTTGTTTTAATTCATTTAATATTCATTTGTTAAACTTTTCAAATAAAAGTCCTTATCTGTGCTCTGCCCACATCAAAATGACTCCTCTGAAAAGTGTTGATAACATTCTCTTAGGCCATTATCCAAAAGCTGTAAAAGGGCCCCTCATATCATTATATGTTCTCCCTGTAACGAACAGTCAGGAGGTAGTTCCATAGGGAAGCTTGTGAGTCTGGGTGTAGACCACACTGGGAGCAGAGTCCAAGGAGCCCCCAGTCTTCACCAGAGCCCACCGCAAGGCAGGATAGACTTGGCTGCGAGGAACTCCCAGGTCGTTACCCCGACATGGTCAATCAAGGTGACAACTAATGTGCAGACGAGGTACCAGAGAATCAGGGTAGGTGCATAGTCAAGTGGAGCACAAGTCAGGACAGGCACAGTTTTTTCGTAGTCTCAAAACATGGAAAATAGTCAGAAGTCAAGCTGAAATCAGGAAACCAGGAATCAATAAGAGTATAAGCACACCAACGCTTTGGAGAAACAATACTAAAAATCTGGCAAAGGGATAGGGCAGGTGTTTCTTAAAAGAGCACCAGATGGGCCAGCAGCAGGTAAGTATTTAAGACCAAAAGGGCCAGTGCACACAAAGCAGATATCTACACCGAACATGACAGGTGATGAAGTGACTGCAACTGAGAAGCTGACAGTCGCACAGAACAGTGCCATGGAAGACGGTCCACAAGGCAGTTCATGATACACCTATTATATAGCACAAGGTCTTTTACCCTTTTTTATACATAAAACCTGCTCATGCACCTAAAACAAAAGTTGACTGAGATAGATTATCTAATGTAGAGGCGTAACCATTCAATCTGAAAAGCCGAGGAAAACAATAACTGAATTCCATTTTCATACAAAAGCTTTTCCCAAAAAACTTACCCAAAAAAAACTTTTCCCCTCTGTCAAAAATAATTTTTTCGGGGGATCCCATGAAGACGAAATACATGATCAATAAAGGTTGTGACAAAACTTTAGAGCTCAAAAAGCTGAGCCCAGGGACAAAGAGTACACAAGTTACTGAAAGGGTCAACAATTCCCCAAAAGGGAACAGTCTTTCCCTCAGAGAGGGATAAATCCGTGATAAAGCCCATGGAACAAGGGACCAGGGGTCTTTGAGGGTTGGGTTTAAAAGGGTGAAGTTCCCCCTTTGGACAAATACAAAAGGGGCCTTAAAATCGAGCACAAACGTCCTTAAAGGGGGCATTAGGGGTGATATGTGGAGCCGGATGGCCCCCCCCGTAAGGGTTTTGTTCACACGGGGAATTGGGGGGGTGTAAATTTTGCCCCTGGGAAAATTTCGGGTAGGGTTTTGGGCCCCTAGACCCTTCATGAATAGGCCCCGTTTTTCGCCGCAGTAATTTTCATGTCATTTATCTCCCCCCCGGTGTAATTGTTCCGAGTGGGGAAGGAAGGTTAAACCCTATTCTCTATGAGAAATGTGGATTAAAAAGTAATGAATTTGGGGAAGTATCTCGTCCCCTATTGAGTGGGAGTACGGCATGAAATTTTCGGGCCAAATACGGGCCCAAATTTTACCCGGTGTGAACCAAAACCTAAGAATGGGCACTAGTCTTTTTGTTCCCGCAGCTCATCGCACAATTGGAATCTTAATTTTACAGGTACAAACAACTTCCCACTGGGAATTGGCGGAGGAACTAAATCTTGAATTTGCTTATATCACTAGCCAGGTCCAGGGAGACTGCAGATACAACCACCACTTTAGCTAAAATGGGTTCTGAGAAATGTTGAGCGATTTGCGTTTGGGTATCGAAAATCGAGCGATAGTCGAATTTTGTCGGGGCCCCTACGATAAAGGTTTTTTTCGATAGTGGATCGATTATGATCGATTACCATTAAAGTCCCATGGGGGAAACAAAAACCCTTTATTAATTTTTTCAACCCCCAAAAAGGGTGGGGAAGCTGAAATTAAAAATCCCCAACCCGTTCCCAAAAGGATACATGTACAAACTTAGGGAACCACACTTAGGTTATAAAAAATCACAGAAAAAAAGTCACAGCCAATTTACATCCCTGTCTTGAAACCCCAGCCCGACCCTTAAACCTGCACACCCCCAAATTAAAAAGTGCCAGAAGGGGATTTTATTTGAAAACCCTCTTTTTTTTGAATGGACATTGAAAATCCCCGTCCTGGAAAGCAGCATGGGGCCCCCCCCTGCATGAAAACCCCCCGATTTAAAAAATGCCCGCAAAAAGGAGTCTTTTAAACCCCCCCCTTTTGTTTCATGGACATTGGGCTATACCTGTCCCGGACCCCCAGTATGACATTAAACCGTTGACCCCCAGATTAAAAATGCCGGGGAATAGGAGCTGTTTGTCTGTATTTTAGTTTTCGTATAATACACGGTATTTTTTTTTCACCTTTAAAATTTACCCGTGGGACTATAAATTGCTGTTTTAAAATTTACGTAGAGCTGCGTCAATGAACAATGCTGGGTGCGAAAAATCAAAAAAAAAAAAGTTATGTTTTTTATAAAAACGGTATTTTTGACCTTTCAATTCACTGTGGGGGAATATGAATGCTTTTTTTAAGATTTACTAAAGCTGGTCAAGAACATGCTGGGTGCGCCAAAATAAAAAAACACTAACTGTTTGGTTTTTTGGTATAAAAAACGATATTTTTTTTCACCTTTTAAATTCAAAATTTTTGGTGAATAAAGAATTGCTTTTTTAAGATTTCGTAATTTTGCTGCATAAAGAACAATGGGGGTGTCCCAAAAAAAAAAAACACGTAACTGTTATGTTTGATATAAAAAACGGTATTTTTTGCACCTTTAAATTTCCCTGTGGTAATATAAATTGTTTTTAAGTTTTACGTAGATGCTGCGTAAAATAACAATGTGGGTGCGAAAAAGTCAAAAAACACGTAATTTTATGTTTTGGTATAATAAACGATATTTTTTGCACCTTTCAATTCCCCTGGGTGAATATAAAATTGCTGTTTTAAGTTTTACGTAGATGCTGCGTAATGAACAATGGGGTGCGCAAAAGTCAAAAAAAACACGTAACTGTGATGTTTTCGTACGTTTAACGGTTTTTTTGGCAAAAAAAAAACCTGTGTGACTACAAGAGCTGTATTGTAATTTAATGAAAGGTTGATATTAAACAGCCAGGTGTAAGGGGAAAAATTTGAAAATGAACACCTATCTGAAATGTATTTGATAATAAAAGTGGAGTTTTGCAGCTAAAAGAGACCTGCAGTTTCTAGAAATATGTGTTTTATGTTTACCCAATATAAGTTAGGCTGCCCAATATCAGGAAATTTTAAATAGCAAATTTTAAATAATAAAGATTTCCCTCAATGTTACACTAAGTCTTGGTGAACTTTATCCAGGTTCTTTAAATGAGCTTGTTTGGGTTCGCCCGGGGGCCCCCCCCCCCCTGTCCCCCCCGTGAATTTAAGGGGTAGATGCGGGTTTAAATTCTTCGTAACTACAAAAATCTTTAAATCTCTAATCTAAATAAAATTTTAAGGACACAGCTAAAGTAAAGGGTTTTTCTGTGCAAAATAGACTAATTTCGCGGAGCTGTTTGGCCCCAGGCAGGCGCGTCCTATCCCATGGGGCGTGAAGACATAGGGTGAAACAGGAAAACGTGTTTTATTAAAAAAGAGGTCATGTGATTTTTCCAGCCAACGCAACCATACACATCCCAGTATGAGTCGCACACAATCTCACCCTGTCTATTCTGTAATTGATTTTCTGGCCCCCAAAGACAGGAACGCCGAAAAAGGCGCGATCTTTAAAGATGATGCACAGATTTCCTTAATTATGCTGTCTGGAAAAATTTGATCACCATAAAAACCTTGCTGATTTTAACTTTGTCGATAAAAAAGCCTCAACATAGTTTAGGGTAACTTTGGGGACTGGTGCCGCAGTCTAAGGCCTATGAGGAGGAAGTAAATTTTCCCGCCTGACCAAAAATATTTCCGAAAAAATCTTGGATAAAGTCAGGTACGTACGGATTATGGGTGAAACAGGTAAAAAGAAATAGTTAAAAAAATGAAACAAGACAATTTAGGTCCATTTTACAAATCAGCTTTTCCCCGTCAAAAACAGGGGTTTTGCAGGGCCCCTCCCAGGCTAAATTGCACTAAGGGGGAAGTAAGAAATTTTGCCCCCCCCTTCCCTTTGTAAAAAATCGCCACAATCTTCAGAAGTTGCCCCTGTACCATTAATCCCCCCTGTAAATAGACAGTAGCCCAGCAGCCATGATAGTTCTCCTGTAGCCAGATGGGTTCCCCGTAGCCATGTATACCCCCTTTAACCGATAGTAACCCCCCTCAGCCATGTAATTGCCCCCGTAGTCAGTTGCCCCTTAGCCCGACAGTTGCCCCCCTAGCCCGTTGTCCTCCTCAGCCCTTTTTCCCCCGTGCCAGTTTTCCTCCCGTAGCCGTTGTCACCCCCTGTACCAGTTTTTTCCCCTTGTAGCGTTTTGTCCCCCGTAGCCAGTTTCCCCTGTAGCCAGTTGTCCCCCCCTGAGCCATTTTTTCCCCCCTGTAGCCAGTTGTCCCCCCCGTAGCCAGTTTTGCCCCCCTGTAGACAGTTTTGCCCCCTGTAGTTTAGAATAATAACATAAAAAAACTCACTTACCTTTCCAGTATCCCTGCAGCGCTGTCAGGTCCCGGGAGCCGGGATTCTGTGTAAGCGGCGTGACGTCATCACACCGTTTACACTCAGCTCCCGGGGTCTCCTGGGACAGGAGCCGAGACTGAACGTCGCAGGGGGCACGGTGAAGCTGTGCGCCTCCTGCGACACTGTGTATGTATCGGCGCTCACTAAGCGCTGATACATAAGGGGGAAAGGAGACAGGAGGGGAGCGACCCGGGTCCTTTTCTCCTCCTTGTACCGGCAGCTGCACTAAGTGTGTAAAGCTGCTGGCTTTGACTCTGTACGGCTGTTTTACAACGGCCGTGCAGAGTCCAGGGCTAACCACGGGGCGGATGAGGCGACCGGCGCCCCCCTCGGGTGAGCGGAAACCCCGGCGCCCGGGCGAATCACCCGCCTCTAGGAACGGCCCTGGGGTTGTTAGCCTGCAACCATGGTAAACCTAAAACAATATCGGCAGGTAGGTTATCAAGTACAAAACAGGGAAAAGTAACTCAGAATGCAAGGCCCCTACTTTTAAATTGACCAAGGAGCATAGAACTTAATAGTACCTTGACAGAGGGGTGTACTATCTATAGCAACCACATTAACAAGGGTCCCAAGAGACAGTAACTGAATACCCAACACGTGCATTCAGGAAATTTGCTGCAGAACCGCAGTCGATAAACGTACTACCAGAAAGACTGTGGCTGTTATACAAAATACAGAGAGGCAAAATAACTTTTTGAGACATACTGGGAAATATTAGACCACCTAGGTGACCATCCCCTGAGTCGCCTAGGTACTGGAGTCTCTCCAAAATCGGACGCTCTGGGTAGGTTCCGGATAAGGTGAATTGTTGCTCCGCAGTAAAAACAGAGTTCCTTGTTTTTTCTGAAGACTTTGAGGTCTTTGCCAGACTTAGTAGATACCAGCTGCATTGGTTCCTAGTCAGTCTCTAAACCCTCATTGGATATGGAGGGGGAGCAGGTACCTCAAGCTGTTCCCTTTGGCGCTTTCAGAGGCGACGATCAAGCCGAATAGTCGGTATCATTAACTCTTCCTGGCGTTTGGGTTGCAGGTAATCAATTAACAGATGTTTGAGAGTCTCAGACAGACCTTGCTGAAAAAGACACTGAAGTACTGCGTCATTCCACTGTGAGGGTTCGGACCAGCGTCTGACCTCGGAGCAGTAGTAGTAGTGCTGGCACTGACATAGAGTCAAGAGGTTGATTTCGGCTACTGACCTGATGTCTGGTTCATCATATAAGAGTCCTAAGGCTTGAAAAAATTTACCAATGTACAGGAGTTCGGGACAGCCCGAGTTTAAGGAGAAGACCCAAGCTTGTGGAGTCCCCTGAAGCAAAGAAATGATGAAGCCCACACGTTGCTGCTCAGAATCAGGTGAATGAGGCCTAAGCCGAAAGCACAACCTGCAACTGTCTGGGAAAGTCATAAAAGTACTGCCGTCTCCAGAGAAATGATCTGGCAGGTTTAGCTTGGGTTTCACAGGTGGTATACAGACACGGAACCCAGGGAGGACATAGACTCCTGCAGCTGGACCCTTTCAGTGAGATCCTGAACCAGTTGCATCAGGTTCATTGGTTCCATAGTAAAAGGGGAAAAATATAGGCTGCTGATTCTGTAAGGGACACCCTAGTCTCGCCCTGGCTTAACCTGCAACCACCCCGAAAAAAGGGCGTCCCTGCACTCAAAACTCTTCCTAAGCTGTATCTGGTAAAACATGTTCCAAACAGACAGAAGACAAATGTAGAACAAACAAGGAACAGACGCCACAGATAACAAATAAAGAATAGTTGTACGAGCTGAGGTCAAACCAGGAGTATGTGAAGTTCCAAAGGACAGAACGGGAGTGTAACCAGAAAGACAAGCCAAAATCTGAGAACCAACAAAACGAGACAGCAGAGCAAAACAGACAGCTAGGACACAAAAGCAATCACCAGCAGAGACTGGCAGACAGGAAGCGATTTAAACCACCCACCCCAGCCAGGATATTGGCTCAAGTGCTTAACCCATTAAGCACCAATCCTCAAACTGGCTGAGGCTGCAACAAAATCCTTAAAGGGCCAATAGCGCAGTCCTGACAATCAGTTCTTTCAGTTTAACAGGATACAACTATATTGTGTATGAAAGATTGAAGACCACAGCACCAAATCCCACTGAATGAACGAGGGTCTGACCTTGACCATCATGGCTTCCATTCCTTCAGGGCTGGCCACAGGCATAGGCCTCTATGGTCCAAGCCGAGATGAGAGACAAGCACATAAAAATCTAGCCCACATCCTGAAATCTCAAAAATCTGCATAAAAATACTTTTATTGTACCACAAACACACAAAAAGAAGTAAAACAATTTAACCCCTTACCGACATTTGGGGTTCCCGCAAATTGACGTATGGGTACGTCATGGCGATCTTGCACGCTCACAAGCGGAGCGCGCAAGATCGCAGCATGGAACCAGCGGTATATTACCGCTGGCATCATGCCGCATCCCCCGCGGCCGGAGTGAGCTCCGGCCGCGGGGGATTAACCCCTCGATGTCGCGACATCGTGGTCGCAACATCGCAGCTGCGGGCAGCAGGAGTGACCTCCTGCTGCCCGCGATCCTGGCGTAGTAACGGTGTTCAGCGCTGCTACTGATCTCCTACCAGACAGCCTGTATGCTGAATGACAGCATCTGGGTTGTCTGGTGATGTCACACTGCCCACAATGCATTGTGGGCAGTGTGACTGACAGTTGCCATGGGAGACCAGTACACAGCTATAAACTGTGTGTGATCTCCTTTTGTATGAACGACTTGACAATCATTCATACAATTCCCCCCCTGGGGAAAAATGAAATAAGTGTGTAAAAGTAAAAAAAAAGTGTAAAAAAGTAAAGCACAAACACAAAAAATAAAATAAAAACACGTACACCGCCCTTTTCTCCTTTACAAACGGCAATCCCCCCCAAAAATTTAAAAAATAAATAAGTACCCATATTTGGTTTGCCACCGTGCTTTAAAACGACCCCCTATAAATCTGTCATTTTTAATTAACCCTACGGTGAATGCCGCAAAAAAAAAAAAGCCACTATGAAAATCCGTAAACAGAAAAAAAAAAAAAAGTTATGGCTCTCAGGACTATGGCAATGAAAAATAAATAAAAAAGTTTTTTTTTTTTGTGAAAAAGAAATTTAAAACATTAAAAAAAATTTATACAAATTTTTTTATCGTGTAACCCGAATAAAACCCTTTGCTGAGTAAAAATTTTAGCATGTCTTTTTTTGCCGCAAAGTAAACGCTGAAAAAAATTTAAAAAAAAAAAAAAACACTCCCAGGTTTCCCTTGTATTTTTTTTCAAAATGCCTCCCCCAAAAACCCTTGGGTCATATGCCCCCCGTAATGGAACCAATAAAAAACATCAACATCTCGCAAAAAAAAAAAGGTCCCCCAATAAGCTCCTATACAAAAAAATTTTTAAAAAAAGTTATGGCTGTCAGAATAGGACAACAAAAAACCCCCAACTTTTTTTTAAACTCACTTCTTTTGGGGTTTTAAAAAGTAATAAAAATAAAAAATATAAAAAAATTTTTATATAATTGAAATTGCCCGGACCCCCCATAGTAAATTTTATCCGGTCTTTTTACCCCCGGTTTATGGCGAATACTGAAAAAATTAAAACCCCAAAAACAATGGGGGAAAAAGGGTTTTTTCCCCCCCCCATTTTCATCCCTAATGAAAAAAAAAAACTAGGGAAACGTTCTGCCCCCCAAAATGCAAAATACCCCCCTTGAGGGAGATCCATGGGGGGTGTTAAATCCAAAATGGGTCAAATTTGGAAGGTTTCCCCCTTTTTTTAGTAATTTGGGGGCCCTTTGCGGGATGTGACATGGAAAACCCCCCAAAATCTGCTTTAAAAAAGGGCCAAAAAAACCCACCCCCTTCCTTTCCCCCATCCTGTTATGGGGCCCCAAAAAGGGGCAGTTTTTACCCCCACATGTAGGGTATTCCGAATTTGGAAAAAATTGGGTTTAACCCACAATTTGGGGTGTTTTTTTTTCCGGGAAAATCTTTTTAAAAATTAAAACATTTTAAAGCTAAATTTGCAGTTTTTTGGAAAATTTATTTTTTTTTTTATTTTCAGAACGAAGCAAAAAAAATTTGTGAAACACCTGGGGGGCGATTTTACTCACTGCATCTCTGGGAAAATTTTCCAAATAAAGGGGTGTGTTTCCAATATGGGGGTTATTTAGGGGGTTTATTAGGTTTTTGGACCTTAGGGTGTCCGTAAACCAAAAAAATGGCGCCTAAAATAAAATTGTAATAAAAATGAGCCCCCAGGAGTCTGGTGGGGACCCCTATTCTGGGGCCCTTGGGGTTTACCCAAATAGCAAATTTAGGGCCCTTTTGGGGAATATTTCTAAAACCCTCGGGAATTGAGGAATCAATATTGAGCTGCATTTCCAATGGTAAAATTCTACTTTTGTTCCAGTGAATAATGAAAAAAAAATTAAAAAAAATCTGCAAAAAAAAAAGTGAAATTTGAAATTTCACCTCCACTTTGCTTTAATTTCTGTGAAAAATCTAAAAAGGGGCAAAAACTTTTATAGCTTTTTTTAAATACTTTAAGGGGTGGATTTTCTTGATGGGGTCATTTATTGGGTTTAATATGCAGAAACCCCCAAAGCCACGTCGAAATGGACTGTTCCCAAAAAAAATTATTTTGCTAACTTTTTGAAAATTTTGAAAAAAATTTGTACTATATTTCTAAGCCCCCTTTAATTTTGGTAAAAAAAAAAAAAAAAATATAAAAAATGATGCCAAACCCACAGCAGGGCATTGGTGGGTGTTAGTTATAAAATTTTTTTGAGTGGAATAAACTATCTGTCTTTTAAAAGCAGAAATTTTTTTTAACTTTGAAAAATTTCTATTTTTTGGGAAATTTCATGGAAAATTTTTATTTTTTTTCAAAAAAAATAAACAAGGACTTTTTGGACTCCAAAAATTTTTTTACTAACTTAAAGCACAATGGGGTCACGAGGAAACAGTCTCTTTAATTTTCCTTTGGGTTTGGTTTAAAAATTTTCAAAAAGTTATTTCACATAAAGGACCCCATGTCAGATTTTTTAAAAAAAAGGGGGGTCTGTCAGGGAAAGGCCAAAAAAATTGCTCCGGCGGTTTAAAGGGGTTAAAATCCAAAAGATAAAAATTAAAAACAAGGCCCCCCTGTAAGTGAGGAACTAAAGCCCAAGAAACAACTCCATTCAAAGTGTCTACCAAGGCACTGGTGCAGTATATAAAGCTCCCACACAACATACATGCTGAGTCCGTAATTACTAAGATAATTTCATGATTACAAACAATTCTATAAAAAATTTTAAGTAATAAAGTACAAAATATGAAATGATAAAGTGACATGCAATGAGTAAATCATTTTAAAACCCGAAAAATTTCCAATTTGTTGAGATAATGACGATATATATAAATATAAGCCAAAACGTATTTGCAGGTGTTTTGGGTTGTTTAGAGTAATTAACCCAAAACACCTGCAAAGGCTTCCTAAGTGTTTTTGGGGCCCCTTTGGTTCTGGTTTCATTTAGGCAACAAAATTTCTTGGGGAAGAATGCTGATTTGGGGCCCCAAGATGTCCAGAAGGAAATTTCTTTGGGACCCCACCCCACAAGAGGGTAACCCAAATAAAAAATCATTGAAAAAGAAGTGGTTGTTCACAAAGTGCTTTTAATTTTAAAATGCTTAAATTAAGGGAAAGTTGAGGGGAAAGGGGAAAAAGGTGTGGTAAAAAAAAAGGTGCACAATTTAAACCGGGAAAAAGGGCCAACCCCTTGTTGGGATTGTTAAGAAAAAACCATTCAAAGTTTTGTGGGAGATTAACAAGGAGGGGGACTGCGAGGGAGTAAAGTGCTTCAAGGCCCCCAACACACGGGAATATAAAGGACATGGGTTTACAAGTGTCAAATTCCACGTATCAAGCCACTAAATGTCCAATAGACAACGCCAGAAGTGTTTTTCCCTGGGCCAATTTTAAGAAAAAGAACTGGACTGTTGTCAGTGGTCCAATTGTTGTTTTCAGATAAAAGAAATTTTTTATTTTTCATTTTGAAATTAATTTTTTTTTCCCCGCGGATTTAGGCACCTGCCCCACCCCCTGCCCAAAAGTGCCCCCCCTGGTTTAAAAAACCAAAAGTATAAATGGGGTTGATGGGTGAAAAAACTCGCCGCCAAAAACCCAAAAGGAATCTAGGGGGTATTGCCCAAGAGAAAGTTGGGGAAAACCCAGACCCAAACAAGGGCAGAAAGTTTAAAGGCTGCTTTTAAAAGAAAACCCCGGGGCCCTTCCAATATACCCCTCCTCAGTCCCCACCGGTGATCGCCTCCTTTCCCACGCCACTTAAATTTTGCATTTCTTTCATGGGGAAAAGGGTCCGCCCCAAGTTTTGAGTGATTTACTGAAACATATTTTTTAAATTTGGGCCCAAAACCAATTTTTTGTTTTTTCCAAAAATTTTTTTTACAGTTGGTTTTATTTAATTTTTCCCAATTTTCTGAATAATGACTTTTGGGTTTTCCTTGGCTAAAGCCATAATCTTTTAAGATTTTCATAAAGAAAAAACCCTTGGAAAAAAAAATTCATCTGCTAATGAATCTTATAATATATGAATTTACTTTTTTTAATTTTAAAAAAACTGAAAAAAAAAAAAATTTTAGCTGATGTTTTAATTTATTGAAAAAGAATTTTATATATAGTTTAAAAACCCCTTAAACCCCCCTTTATGACATTCCTTTTTACGTCTTTTTTTGGGGCAGTTTAATGTTAAGGGGACCTTTACGTACAGGGACGTCATGGGGTATTGTGCGGGGACAGGGAAACTGTGCCTGCCCCTTTGCTGTGGGTGCCCGGCAGTATTTTACAGCTGGGGGTCCCGCGTTGAAATTGGGGCAAAAAATTTAATTGTTGTGGACCCTTTAACCCCTTTTTTTGCCCCCAATAGCTAAGGAGCTTGACAAAGGGCGGGAGCTCCTTCTGTCCTCCAATGGAACCCCCAAGGGGCCAATTTGCGGGTGTTCCCATGGTTGTTAAGACAACCGGGGGCACACAATGGTCTCCGGGTTTTTTAGAAAGTTAGTCCCCCGAGGGGGGAGCCTTTTAAAAGGGTGATTTACGTTGGAATAATACATGCCCAAAATATTCTTCATTTTTGGGCCCTGTGCGTAAAAGTGTTATAACAGGGATTTTAACGATCGTCCCCAAATGGGGAGGTTTAAAAAAAAAAAATTTGAAAAAAAAATGCAAAAGCGTAAGTAAAAATAAAAAATACAGTAAAACACGCACAGCGCCCATTACTATTACAAATACCAATTACCCTAAAAAAGTTCAAAAATAAAAAAGGTGACATATTTGTTATTGCTGCATGCATTATGACCTATAAATCTGTCATGAGATTTGACCCGTACAATGAACGGTGTAAAAAAAGACAAAAAAAAAAACTATGGCAGAATTACGATTTTTGTTCATCCTGCTGCATATAAAATGGAATAAAAACCAATCAAAAAGTCATATGATCTCCAAATTGGTGCCAATGAAAACATCAGTTTGTCCCGCAAAAAAAAGGCCTTACACAGCTCCATGTACGGAAAAATGAAAAAGTTATTGCAATCAGCAGAGAAGGATGCATTAACATTTTTATACAATAAAAACTTTTTTTAAATGCTACAACATTTAAAAAGATATAAATTGGATATCACAGTAATTGTAACACCAAGCATAGTAAAACTAACATGTCGCGTATAGTGCACGGTGTGCACTGTTAAAAATAAAAATTAAAAAACACTACCAGGATTGCCGTATTTTCTTGATCCTGCCCCCTCAAAACAGATTAAAATGCGATTAAAAAGTCATGTGTCCTTAAAAATGGTACCAATGACAACTTCAACTCATTCCACAAAAAACAGGCCCCTGTACACATAAAAATAAAAAAAGTTATGGCTCTCAGACTATGGCGATGCAAAAACGTGTTTTTTTCTGGATAAAGTGTTTTTATTGTGTAAGAACAGTAAAACATAAAAATATACAAATTAGGCATCACTGTAATTGTATCGACCCGCTGAGTAAAGCTAGCATGTCAATTATACCGTACGGTGACCGCTATAAAAAATAAAAATCACTACCAGGATTGCTGTATTTTGTTCATTCCGCCTCCCAAAAACCTTGATAAAAAGAGAACAATAGGCCACATGTATGAAAACTGTCTGTCTAAAACTCACTTTGTTGTCCATAGACACCCATAAGAGCTCCCCTTTCATTTTATATAGTGCTCTTGAAAAATGAGAGGGGCGCTCTGATTAGTTGCTATGGACAACAAAGTGATTTTTAGACCTCATCGGTTTTCATACATGTGGTCCAAAGTGTCATATGAACCACATAATGGTACCAACAAAAACGTTAACTCAGCCCGTAAAAAACAAGCCCATAATCAGCTCCAAATACAGAAAAATAAAAAAGTTATGGCTATCCGACTATGATAACATAAAAATGCAATTTTTTATAAACGCATTTCTATTGTGTAAAAATATCAAGACTTAAAAAACGATATAAAATTGATATCATTGTAATTGTACGGACCGCATAGTAAAGTTATCCTGTCATTTATCCTGCACCGCGAACGCTGTAAAAATGAAACCCAAAAGACAATGGCGAAAGTGCAGGTGTTATTTATTTTTCTTATTTTTGTGAGCCAATGCTAAAAAAACTGTGGAACATCTGTGCGCCCAAAATGCACAATACATCCCTAGATGAGATCCCTGAGGGGTGTTGAATCCAAGATGTGGTGACTCTGGTAGTTTAGGGGTTTACAAATGCAACATGGCCGCTACCAAAATTTATGTTCCAAAATCCAAATAGCGCTCCCTCCCTTGTACACCCTGCCATGTGCCCAAACAGCAATTTATACCCACATATAAGTATTGCCGAACTTGGAAGAAATTGCGTAATCAATTTTGGGTTGCTTATTTTCCAGGATTCCTTGTAAAAATAAAGCATCTTCAGCTAAGAATGCATTTTATTGGAAAAAAATTAAATCTATTATTGTTTGCTATTTGTAATTTCACAGCCTTATGTTAACAAAATCTGTAAAACACCTTTTTTAGGGGTGTTTATTAAGTTTTAGCATCTTAGGCTGTCTACAAACCTGTAATGGCCAATGAAAATGAAACCCCATACATAAATACAGTAGGTGCTCCTCCTACTCTGAGGCTTGTGGTTGAGTCAAATAGCGCACTAGGATCACATATGGGATATCTCTGAAAACGGCAGAATCAGTCAGAATCAATCAATATTGAGTTGCATCTTCCTGTCATCATCTACTTTGTTCCTGTAAATAATGGATAAAAATTGAAAATCTGCAAAGAAAGTGAAATTTTGAAATTTCACTTTTTCTTTATTTTAATTTCTGTGAAACGTCTAAAGGGTGAACAAACTTTCTAAGTGATGTTTTGAATACCTTGAAGGGTGCAGCTTCTTAGATGGAGTCCTTTATCGGGGTGTCTAATATACAGGCCCCTCAAAGCCATGTCAGAATTGGACTGGTACTTAAAAAAAATTTGTGTTGACAATGTCAAAAATTGCTACAAAATTTTAAAGCCCCCCATGTCCTAAAAACAAAAGCTGTTTAAAAAAAATTTTGCCAAAAC